>OX155961.1:14743049-14858049 GCA_944548615.1 Micropterix aruncella
ATCGCTCGCTGTGTTCTGCGACCTGTCAAATGCCTTTGACTTGGTAAACTACATAATTCATTTGGACAAACTAGAGATATATTGCATCTGCGGCAGAGCTCATGCACTAATAAAGTCGTATCTGGCAAACAGATCACAAATAGTCGAAATCAAAGGTGTCAAGTCACCCCCTAGAAGCAAATCTTGTGGATCACCTAAAAGTCATCAAATCAATACTTGGTCCGATACTGTTTATAATTTTCAATTTACTCAGATTCAGAGTGGCCAGAAATTAAAACTATTTCATATGCGGATTATACTAGTTTTTTGTTTACAAACAATAACAATGCTTCCTTTGCATGCAATGCAAATTAATTCGCCGATTACAACGCCCAAACTCACTTTTTTAAATGTCAATCTCTGAAGACGAGACGTACTCTTACAGATCTTCTCCTCATTAATTCACTTTTTACCCATAAACTCGACTGCCCTGATCTGCTCAGTTGTTACCCGCTGAACGTTCCGTCGACCCACAGAACTCGTCGTTGTGATGTCTTCCGTCCGCCGCATTGTTCAACCAATAACGCTCTATTCTCGCCGGTGCCCCGTATAATGCACTCATATGTGAAAATTGTTAATTGCTTTGATGGTATGCTTCTCAGTAAATCACAATTCAAGCAACTCGCCTCTGCAAAAATAACTGACTAAAAAAATAAAAAAAAAACACCAAACTGAAATTAAAATAAAATATTTAAGGTATTAGAAGAGTATAACAAAATAGGTAAATTATCAATAAGTAGAAAACGTTTTTAGATTTATATCAAATAACTTAATGTAGTAATATTATCTCTAGCACGTAAGACTGATGTAAATCTGTTGTTTTTTCAAATAAAGAGAAAAAAAAAATGCAACCTTCACTAATGCTTCTATTTTTGCTACTATGTTGTGTTCGTATAGTTTTCAATGTACCTAGATTATTTTATTACTATTATTTTGTTATGCTTAGGTACTCGGTCTTGTGACTATTGTTTATTTTCTTTGATTATTGTTTATATTTTTAGAAAATATTTTTTTATTTTCGTTTTGGACTTCGATGCTTTTATTGTTTTGTATATATTTATTTTAATAATTATTACTGTTTTGAAGACAATGGGCTCGATTGCGTTTCTCTTGAACTAAAATCGGAAATTAGTTTATGTGAACGAGACAGAGCAGTACCTACGTCAGAACGGAATGTGAAATGAACGGTTGTCACTTTTCCTTATTAAAACAACCCACCGATGATAAATCAGCTGAAATGTGTTCAAACTTATTCGGGCGTCTATAAGTTCGACAGGTAGTTTTGGTGAGGGAAAATCGACGATAGTTCATTTCATATTCCGTTCTAAAGTATCGCTCTGTCTCGTTCGGTTGAACTAAGTTGGTTCCTATTTTAGTTCATGAAGAAACGCAATCGGGCCCAATGTTTCTAAATTTAAAAAAAATCTGTTATTATGTTCGTTTCTGGCTGATATTTAAGTATTTTCGATAAATGATCCCCATAAAATTAATGTATTCCCATGTCTTAAACATTATACAACTAATAAATATCTTTATGATCGATTTTATTTCGATGAGGCGATGTTTGTTGCATTCCATTTTTTGATTTTAAAGCAACATTAGTAACTCAGATAAACGATCTTATATTTGATGAAAAAGATCAGCACATTCGTAGATTGCATTAACTGTAATCGCTTTAGATTGCCCAGTATTTGTAAACACTCAAAACGCCTTATATTGGCAAGTCGTCAACTAATTGGATATAAGACGTAATCCCTAAGTGTTGAGAAATTGTACCGGTAACAGTTGCGTTAGGAGACGCTGCTTAATATTTGGTAAAATCGTTTAGATCGCCGGTGACAGTTTGTCAATTTTATCGTTCATCAGAACCGGTATGGCAGGTATTACCAATTATAGTGTCACTCTGCCTCTTCATTTATTTTATAGTTCTATCAGCGTTATAGAACTCTAATAACGTCAACGTAAGTGAACCATTGAGCATGCAATTCTTACAATTCCTAACAAAATATAGGTTTGATAGTATTGCTGACTGCTTCGGCTACGTAACGACCAAATTTGGTTGCACATCAAAACACCGTTGACTACGTAACGACCAATATTGGCGGCTTGCTCCCGGAGCGCACAGTAATATTATTTTCTAATTCGAACGCATCCTAAAATCCACACCAAATATCTTATTGTTACCATAGATACATAGACGACCGCTATAATAATTTCGCGCGTCATTTCGCGGATATTTCTGGTAAAATTCCGTTTTCTAACATCATCATTCTTTTTTTTCGAGAAATCATCAAAAATTTTATTGGTTTTTATGAGTTAATATATAAATATTTTTGTAGGTAAATAAGCAAAACAACATATTACTATTGATAGAGAATCTAATAAAGATCACGATAGTATTTAAAATTTCTAAATAGGGTTCCGTATTTTTCCGTAAGACAAGTACAAGTTAGAAATGCCGAGTTTTTTTTTTCATTTTTTCGACTTTCTCATATTTATTCATAATTATCTAATCGTTTTACAAAATGAGATTTCAATATTCTATATACAAAATTTTAATGCAATCATTGCACAGTTATTCTTTTTATGATTGCTATAGTAGTTCCATAGTTATAGTACTTTTTGTCGAGCGCAGCAATATTGCAAAAAATTCCAATAAATTGCCGCGGTCTGCCATGAAATTATGCCGCTACTCGAAAAGTTAAACGATAAAGACCAATTAACAAATTATGGAACATAAAACACAGCTACAGATATGGAAAATAATATAAAACTCTTAAACTAAAATAGGCCAGTCGAATTAATTTTTTTAGAGGAATTAATTCCCAGCAAGCTGGAAATCGTTTTATTACCTTCATTTGGTCCTAAATGTGTGTAATCCAAGTTTGCCCCATCCCAGGAGGTGTGCTTAACTTTTGGGAGCCAAATTCCTCTTTTTCAGTTTTTTGCTTGCAGCTCGTCGGACGAAAAATATCAATTAGCAATTAATCTTTAATTAGTAACTATTATTAATATTAATTAATGAAGTAATAGAAACATTTAAAATTGACATGAAATTCGCACTTTCTTTGATGTCGATGGCCCTTCATCTTCATCCTCCCTGTACACCCCTTCGTACAACCGCAGGACACTGTGTGGAGGATTTCAGCCGGAGCTGGATCCTTGGTTTTCATGGTGGAGAGCAGGCCAAGGTCCGTCCTCTTTCAACCCCATCTGAGAGGATCCTTTGGTCTATCTTACCAGCCCTGGATTTGGTGGTAGACACGCAGACTGTGTTGGGCAGCAGCTCCGTTTTTTGGGGGTAGAGAGGCCAGTTTGAAAGTTGAATTTATGATGGAATTTGAGAATATCTCATAGCGGATTTTGTCCAAGGAGGTCTCATTAACCTAAGGTGAATATAGGGCTGCCAGGAATAGTTGACTTGCTGAAATAAGGTCCTCAGCGTCTGCATGGTGAAAAATCTTGACAGCCTTGTAAAGCCTTGTTTTTTTCAAGGAGCTTGACAAACTTCGACTTCCCTTGGCGATAGAATGCAGAGGTTGTATCACACCCACTGATTGCATGTAGGAACAGATGATTCTGTTTGACAGTAGGAGAGAAGTTGAAGTACCTGGGGGAGTAGAACATGTTCTGAGAGGTACCCTTTCCAGGTTTCGTGACGTAAATGTTTGAGGAATTTGGTACTTTGGCGGTTAATGTAATCAATAGATCGGTGTCCTTTCCGATTATTATGACCGTCGCAAAGTTCTCTGCCGCTTTAATGGCGGTGTTGACGATGAGGGTGCCAGCATCCTCAAGAGCTTGCCTCACTTTAAACCCCTGCTGTACCAATTTTTCACGCAGCATGGAGGTAAGCCGTTCTTTGTTGCTGTCGTTGGACAAAAAATGTTCTTTCGGCATAGTTGCAGTCATCGTTTCAGTGAACCCCACTTTTGCAGAATTGTGTTTGCTTTTACGGCGAAGACGCTCAGCTGATTTAGTACTCTTTACTGGTGCCCCACCAGGGTAACCATCAAAAACGACGTCAGTACTGACAGGGTTGTAGTATTGCTTAACGTAGTCGACATATTTGGAGAGAATTGTTGATTTTTTTTCCTTGTATTGTTTATTTCATTTATTTATATTATTCAATTCAATTCAATTCAATTCTTTATTGAGAAATCACACAGTATTACAGTAATAATATTTTTTTTAATGTATGCAGATTTACAACAAATAAAACCGGTTACGGATTTCAATAAAATTACATAAATTACGTTTTTTTTAACTACTTAATAAAACTAACGTACCTTCAATTTAATTTTTTTCAATTTTAGAAGTACATAAGAGTCGAGTATGCAGGGTGTGTGTATGTGTTTGTGGGAGTGTGTTGAGCGTGTAAGTGTGGAGTGTGAGCGGGTATGATATTAGTAATGGCGTATATAAAATATAAAAATACGTGTGGCACTCGGGGACTGCCGCGTTAAAGCTATTGCATAGCATTTTTAACAACTTATGCAATTATAATTATTTATTTATTTTATTTTTTCTGATATCAGATAACTGCGCTCTATCGGAATAATTTCAACGTCTTCCGATAGAGCGCCGAGCACGATTTTTTTATTCGATAAGCAAAAAAAACGGATTATTCGAAAAAAATCGTAGATAAAAAAATTGATAATTAAATTATCTTTAAAATGGTGCAGGTTTCATAATAATACGCCAGATAGTATATGCGTAGTAGTCGTTTTTGTGTTCGGTTAGACCTAATTTCACAAATTAATTACACTGTGTAATATAAACAAAATCTAAAATATTCAAAGCTACGAATAGTAGGAAAATGTTCTTGTTTAATATATATTTTTTTCGAATCGTAAGCAGCACTCGTTTAGACGTAATTATCAGTTTAAAATCATTAATTTTCGTTAAGAAATTTCTTCATTCGGTCGCCGCGTTGGCCTAGGCCCGCGATAAAAGCTATGCAATAGCTTAATAATAATAATAATAATAATAATAATCAATAAAATAGCTAAAAACCAAGTCAGCTTATTGTATCGGTTAGGGTTTGATTTACGGAGTATTTGTAAGTGATTATGGAATTATTAAACATATCAATACCATTTAAATGGGTATTATAAAGCTCACAACAGCGTGTGAGTACTCCATTCCTTGATGCATTAGTTTTAAAGCGCGGCAATCGAAACAGGTCAAATTGGCGTGTGGTCCTCATTGGGGCGTTAATATTGATCGCTCCCACCAGGTCAGAGCAATCGAATATACCGTTCATTATTTTATAGAGGCACAGAGCATCATTCAAGTTGCGCCGATAACATAGCGAATTTATTTTAAATAGTAAGGCCGCCTCATTAGTAGTATTACAATAACTTTTCGTCTTGAAATTTAAGTATCGAACGAAATTATTTTGGATATTTTGCAGTCTGTCAATGTGGACCTGATAATAGGGAGACCATATTGGAGAAGCAAACTCAAGGTGAGATCGAACAAACGCATTGTATAATACCTTCAATATTAATGTATCGGTGAATGGTTTCGATGCGCGAATTATGAAGCCAAGCATTCTACTAGATTTTTCGGCAATAGCTGCAATATGAGCCCGAAAGCTTAATCTGTCATCTAAAACTACACCCAGGTCCTTAATAGAAGTGCACGTCGCGATAGGAATGTCATCGATCTGATATGAATAGTTAATCTTGTTTCTATTTCGCGTAAAGCTTATGTGGAAACATTTTGCTACATTCATTTTTATCCTGTTTTTGTTACAATATATTTCCAAAGAGTCGAGATCCTTCTGGAGGAGAACACAATCGTTTTCAGATTTAATAATTTTATATATCTTTAAGTCATCTGCATACATCAGGAATTTTGAGTGTTTGAAGCATTCACCGATGTCGCTAACGTACAGAATAAAAAGTATAGGTCCTAAATGTGATCCCTGTTGGATACCAGAAGGTATCAATTCACATTGTGACATAACAGAACCGATGGAGATGCAATGCGACCTATTTTTAATATACGATACTAGCCATCTGTAAAGGTCACCTCTTATACCAATAGAGTAAATCTTTTTTAATAATATGTCATGATTTACGCGGTCGAATGCTTTGGCAAAATCCGTATACACGGTGTCAATTTGTATTCGATTGTCCATATTCTTATTTAAATACTCCGTAAATACAGCTAAATTAGTATCGACTGACCTGCCCGGGAAGAAACCATGCTGTTCATTATTTATATGTTTTTTAATGTATGTAAGGATAGAATCACAAATAATTTTTTCATAAACCTTCGCAAATGTGGATAATTTTGAGATAGGCCGGTAATTTGACACATTTGACTTGTCTCCGCTTTTGAAGATTGGTGTTACCAATGCATATTTCCATACAGAGGGTACAGTGCCTGTTCGCAGAGATTTTTTATATATAATATTGAGAGGTTTAGATAATGAGTAAGCACAATGTTTAACGAAAAAGGCAGGTATATTATCGTACCCTGCTCCTTTGCTGGGATCTAATTTTAAGGCAGGTATATTACCCGTCTCCTGCAACTACGATTAGAACAACTAGAGTGCACCACACGAGATATCGAACAATGATCACGTATGAACAACATTGAGATAAAAGGAGTCCCAGTGTCTCAGTCAGAAAATCTTTTCGAGATTTTTGCTAAAATCGGAAGTCACGTTAGCTGCTCTATTACCCAGGAGCAGATAAACTACATTGCAAGAATACCTATGCGGAATGACAAGCACAACAAGACGATTCTGGTCTCGGTACACAATAGATACATTAAAGAAAACTTTGTGGCCGCGGCTAAAAAGTGTACTATTCTCCCGGCTGATTTGGGCCTCCGCGGCGACAAGAAAATATTTGTCAATGATCATCTGACCCTGGACAACAAGATGCTTCTCAATAAAGTAAAAGGCCTGGCCAAGGAACGGGGGTTTGCTTACACTTGGGTAAAAGGATGCAAGATATTTACGCGGAAAAGTGCTACTTCCAATGTACTAATTATAAACTCGGAGTCGGATCTGAAAAAGATTTCGTAAATTTAGAACTTTTATTATTGTTTTCTAATTTTTCTATTTCCTCTTTTTTTGTAATGAATGTAAGTCTCGCTCAAAAAGTCTAAGAAACTTTGGTTTGCTCCCACTCTGGTGTGCCAACTTGGTGCGCATGCGCATAGCTCTCTCACCTTATTTAAGCCGTCATTCCATCTCGTTCAGATGGTCATTTGCTATCTCGCTTTATGTCTGTTTTTTATTATATTGCACTATTTACGATTTACTCAACACTACCACGTTCTCATCAATTCATTATTATGGTGCTCATTCTACATTGCATTGCCTATTATTCATTTGCTAATATTAAGATATAACAATGTATAACATTTACTATCAGAATGTTCGTGGCTTACGAACGAAAACCTCAGATGTTTACCGAAACGTATCCTTGAATAGTTATGATATTATTTGTTTGACTGAAACTTGGCTATTGGAGGGTATAGTTAGTTAGTTAGTTAGTTTGGCTGGGCTTTTTCCCGCACTTGGCCTCTTGATTGGGCCGTTGTGCGTGGCTCATGTTTCCATTTATGTTACTCCAGCCAACCCAGGCTGTCCCAGAAGGTTAGCAGCCTGTTTGGGTTGCTACAGGCCTCCGGGAGAGATGCTGGAGATTGTAGTATTTTTGCCCGTTGCTCTGCCACGCTCCTGCATTCCATGAGCACATGCTGTGGCGTTTCTTCTTCCTCCATGCATCCTCTGCATAGAGGGCTGTCTGTCACACCTATGGTAAACAGGTGTTTGTTTAGGGGACAGTGGCCTGTCATAGTACCTATGACTTTACGGATTTTGTCCCTTTTTAATCTGGTGAGGTTGCGGGCAAGTTTTTTGGACGCTTCCGGAACCGCGTTCTTTGTTTGCCTGCATCCTGCGTTTTTTTTCCATTCTGTAAGGTGGGTTTCTTCGGTGTTCCTGCGTAGCCATGTTTTTATTTGGGCCTGGGGAATGGGCATCAAGGGTTCCGGTCCATATACTATTTCCTTTGATCCCCTTTTGGCCAGTTCGTCCGCCGCGTCATTGCCCAGTGAGTCACTGTGCCCTTTAATCCATTGCAGGGTCACTTTATTTGACCCTGCAATGCATTGAAGCGCATTGTGGCATTCCAGTACGAGGACTGAGGTTATCGTATTATTTGCTAGCGCTTGTAGCACGGAGGCGCTGTCGGAGACAAATTTCAAACTTACGTCTCCGACATCTTTGGCTGCGACTGCCTGTGCTGCTCTGGTGATGCCAATGCATTCTGCTTGGAAGATCGTATTTAAGTTGCCTAGGGTAGTTGACATTTTGATGTTTAGATCATTTGAGAAGACGCCGGCTCCTGTACCTTGAGTGGTTTTGGAGCCGTCTGTGTATATCCTTACTTCATTCGTACCAGAGTGATCTGCTGGTTCTGGAATGAGTTGGATATTGTATCTACGATCAAAGACATGATGGCATATTATTCTGTCCATGGGTGCGTCCAGAAGAGGAATTTCTTCTAAAGCCCGTTTCAGAATTTTTGAGTGTGGTGTTTCTGTGTTTTGTTTTCACAGTCCATTTGCTCTTAGTCTTAGAGCGGCTGCCCTAGCCTCCTCTTGGATGACAAGGTCCAGAGGTCTCATGTTTAGGAGGTACTCTAGTGCGGCCGATGGTGTGGTTCTCATACATCCAGTGGCTGCTACACACGCTAAGCGTTGTAGTCTCTGGAGTCTTGCTTTTACTGTGGTCAGTTGTGTTCTGGGCCACCATACGACTGATCCATAAGTCAGCGAGGGCCTGATGACTGATGTGTATAGCCAGAGTGTGATTTTTGGGTTGAGACCCCATTTTTTCCCCATTAGTCTTTGACACTGCCAAAAAGTTAGGCAGGCCCTCTTTGCTTTGGCCTCGATATGACTCGCCCAGTTTAGTTTACTATCAAGGATGACTCCCAGATATTTCACTTGATTTGATAGGGAGAGTTTGGTGTTGAATAATTTTGGTACTTGTAGTTCTGGTAACTTCCTCTTGTTGGTGAAGAGGATAAGTTCTGTCTTTTTCGGATTTACTGACAATTGATGTTCGTCACACCATTTTTCTACTATCTGCAGAGCTGAGCGCATGACTTTACATAACATGTTTTCTGCGCTTCCATTTATCATTATTGTTAGGTCGTCGGCATAACCAATAGTAGTGTAGCCCCTTTCATTTAGTGTTTTTATGAGGCTGTCCACTACTATGTTCCATAGAAGTGGTGATAGGACCCCCCCTTGGGGGCATCCTTTAACTACCTTTGCTCTTGTGGTAGTATTCATCACTATCTGGACCGCCCTTTTGCTAACCAGCTCCGTAATCCATTTTATGGTGACTGGTTCCACCTTAAGTTCCTGTAGGGCGTGGTTTATGCTGTTGTGCATGGTTTTGTCAAAAGCGCCTTCTATGTCTATAAAGGCGGCGAGTGTTGACAGCTTATTTGTTAGAGCCGATTCTATTTTGTGCACCACCATGTGTAGTGCCGACTCTGTTGATTTGCCTTTTGTGTAGGCGTGTTGTTGTGGGTGTAGTTGTTTATTTCTTAGTGCCCCATCCCTTAGGTGACGGTCCATCAGTCTTTCTAAAGTCTTTAGTAAGAAAGACGTTAGGCTGATGGGTCTGGATATTGGAGGGGTATAAACCTATTGGAGGGTATAAGAAGTAGTGAACTATTTGACGATCGTTATGTCGTATTTAGACGTGATAGGGATTATGATAAAACGTGTCAAACAAAGGGAGGCGGTGTGTTGTTAGCTGTTCGTCGGGAGATTATGGCCGAGGCCCGCAGTGACTGGTGTTCGATTGCCGAAGATTTGTGGGTAACATTAACGCTTCATTGCCAGAGGCCGAGGGTAGCTTATAAGTTGCATTTGTGCGTTGTATACATTTGTGACGAAAACACAGGTAATTCTATGTCAGAACAGTTACAATACTTCTCTGATAATATGTCAGACATTGTATTGAAAAACCCATGCGATAATTTTTTTATTTTTGGTGACTTTAACATGCGAAACCTAACTTGGAATGTGTCTGACGACAACTCTTTTTATATTGCCGATAATATTCAGGGCACTGTGCAACAAAACCTTTTTGATGATCTCAACCTTTGTAATTTATCACAATACAACAATATTCTAAACTCTAACAACAGAATACTTGACTTAATTTTTTCCAATAATGATATCACAGTTGCCCCGTGTCGACACCCTTTGTCTAAAATAGACGCAGCACACCACCCAGCTCTTTGTATTTCTGCCGATTTTGTTCAACTACACAAGCTAAATCCCTGTCCCTATTTAAAGTATTTATATCATAGCGGTGACTATGACATCATCAAATCTAAACTTGAAGTTATTAACTGGCAACAGGAAATACACAACAAATCACTTGAGGATGCCGTATCTTTCTTTTATACCACTTTATACGATCTTAGGACAAGTCATGTACCCTCTAAAACAGTTACATCTTCACATAAATACCCTCCTTGGTTTAAAAAACCGCTTATCAAAATGTTAAAAGAGAAACACAAATATCACAAAAAGCACAAAATTTACGGTAACTGTGCTGACCTTCAATCCTTTGTCACTTTGAGGGATCGTGCTAAGACACTCGAAAAAGAGATGTTTAACGAGTATATATCTAGCATTGAATCTAGTATCACTAAAAACCCTAAAGCATTTTGGTCATATGTTAAAACTAAAAATCAAAACAATTCTTATCCTGCCATATTAAGTCTTGGCGATCGCTCGTCTGATTCTGGGAATGGTATATGCAATATGTTTAGTGAATACTTTCACTCCACTTTTTCATACAGTGACGCTAATCACACCCCGGATACTCCTGATAACGACACGACAACAACTGATATAGCGAACATTGAATTTAAATCTTCAGAGGTCTGTAAACTGTTAGAGTCTCTGGATTTGAACAAATCTGCCGGTCCAGACAGTATCCCACCATTATTTATTGTCAAATGCGCTAAGAGTATCTCAGCTCCGCTTACCCTACTTTTTAGGCGATCCGTTTCTGAGGGTGTTATGCCTTCGATCTGGAAGTCTGCGTATATAACACCTATTCACAAAAAGGGACCTAGAAACCTGGTTGAAAACTATAGGCCTATCTCCAAACTATGTCTGTTTGCTAAAGTGCTAGAAAAGGTTGTCTATAACCAGTTATACTCTACTCTAAAACATACATTCTGCTCACAGCAGCATGGTTTTTTAAGAGGAAGGTCTACGACATCTAACCTGGTTGTTTGTAGCGATTATATATCTGAGCATATGTCCATACCTTCTCAAGTTGATGTCATCTATACCGATTATAGCAAATGTTTCGATAGAATTGATCATACAGTACTTTTATCCAAACTCCGATTAGTAGGAATTCGTGGAAACTTATACAGGTGGTTCACGTCCTACATACAGAACAGGTGCCAGACTGTAGCTCTCAACGGATACACGTCATCACCAATGCAAAACCCTTCTGGAGTACCCCAAGGATCCCTATTGGGACCGCTCCTGTTTAACATCGTTGTCAATGGTGTATCTGCGTGCTTCAAATTCTGCGAAGTAATCCTATACGCTGACGACATGAAGATACTCTGTCCGATTAACTCACAAGAAAGTGCACAACGTTTGCAAGAAGATCTCAATCGTTTTGACCGTTTCTGTTTGTTGAACAAATTGGACTTAAATGTATCCAAATGTTATTTATGTTCCTTCACTCGCAAGCCACAACCTCTTCTTTTTTCTTATACACTTAAGAATATCAATATTACTAGAGTAAACTCAATCCGTGATTTAGGTATAATCTTTGACACTAAATTACTCTTTGATGAGCACATCAATAGTGTCATCAGCAAAGCATCAAGAACATTAGGTTTTGTTCTGCGTATATCATCTGAGTTTAAATCTATTAAAACCATTAAAATTCTTTATTGTGCATATGTACGTAGTCACTTGGAATATGCATCACAAATCTGGAACCCCAGCTATACCACTTACATTACCCGCATTGAGCGAATTCAGAGACGTTTTGTACGACACCTACAATTTAAAGTAAAAAAATTCTTTCCAGACTACACTAAACGTTGTCATAAATTTCACCTCTTACCTTTAGCCACAAGACGCCATATTGCAGATGTCGCCTACCTATTGAAGATAGCAAATGGCTCAGTTGACTGCCCGGATTTATTGGAGAAGGTTGGGTTGAGGGTCTCTGCTGATCCGATCAGAAGACCATGCACCCTGTTTATCCCCAGAGCTAACACCAATTACAGGCTAAACAGTTATCTATTGAGAGCAAGCCAAAGTTTCAATGATGTAGCTACCCAATATGACATTGACTTATTTAATATGTCAGTCCAGCAGCTCAAGAAGTTACTGGCTGACGCCTTCTTTGGCTAATCCTTTGTTCTATTTTGTTTAGTTTTTTCTTAGTCTACTTGTTTTTCTTTTTTTTCTCCCCCTTTTATATATCTATTCATACATTTTTACTTGTGGAACCTTGTAATTGGCCTTATATACATATTAATTTGTAATAACCGTATACCTAGCTGTAAGATTCCTAAAATTAATAAAATAAAATAAAATAAAATAAAATAATGCATAGTCTGTGGGAAAGCGGGACTTGACTGTTGAGTTTTGACATAACGCCAAAAAGATTTTGCATCGTTTTTTATATTTTGCTGAGTCGCATCAATATACTGATTAAAGCAGTTTTTCGTAATAATTTTCTGTCTAGCGCGTAGGATGGAAAAGGATTCATAGTCTAATGGGTTTTTATATTTTTTCCATTTGCGGTGGTACAGTGATTTCTCCTTAATTACGTTTATAAGAGGTTTACTATACCATACGGGGTAGCCATTGCTATTTATTTTTTTAGAAGGAATATGATCTACGATAATTTTATTTAAAATTGAATAAAATATTTCCACGCATTTATTTACATCCATATCAATAAAGAGAGCATCAAAATCATGACTGTTAATTATTTCGTTTATATCTGTGTAGTTGCCTTTTTTGAATAATCGAATGGTTCGAATTTCAGGACAATATCGGATGGGGGTGGAGATAGGGAAAGATATCAGCCCCGCTGGATGATGATTATCAATTGTTACCAAGGGTTCAGAACATGGTTTAATCATCAAGAGGGTATTAGATAAAATTAAATCCAGGATACGATCTTTAGTATTGCGCAATTTATTGTATTGCTGCATGTTAGAAATTGATAGAAAATCAGCTAGACTTGATTCTAAGGAATTTAATGTGCATATATTTTGGATAGCCAGTGTGCTATCATCTGTGTTGACCCAAATGATATTTGGAAGGTTATAGTCACCTATCAATAACCATAGGTCATTAGGATGATTTGACATATTGTCAAAAGCCATATCTAAATGCCCATTAAGAAGCCGTTGTTGATTGATATCATTGCGCAAATAAATGCAACAAATGTGTATTTTGGGCATTTGGGGAAGAGATATAGTTACCCAGAGGTCTTCCGCTGGTGTTTGCCAGTTATACTTGCACATTGATGTGATACCGGCCTTGACAGCTATAAGGGTTCCACCCCCTCGGTTTTCTTTCATTGATGAGTAGTCCCGATCCCTCCTATAGACATGATAGGAATTATTGAAAATCTCACCGTTGAAAATTCCATTATGGAGCCATGTTTCCGAAAGACAAATTATGTCATAATCTTCAAGGAGAACATTTTGGTAAAAGGTATCAGTCTTTCCTCTTATACTGCGAACGTTTTGGTAGTAGATTGTCAACCTAGAGTCGCCTTGTAATGCAGGTTTCTTAAAAATATTGACAGATTAATAATATTGCAACAAACGAAAAACAAATGTAAAACATTTAAAATATTTACAAAAGTATTGAAAAACATTGAGTTAATAATGATAATCAACAACGAAAAACTGTATTTTATGGAGGTAATATACGAAATAAAGTACTTAATAATTAAAATATTGAAAATAAAAAATAATGAGGTATTAAAAGTGTGTATGGTGTAAGCAATGCGTGTGTGTGATACGTGTGAGTGTAGTGTGTTAGTATGTCGTCCAAAATGAGATGTGCAGGAAAGCGTTCTTCTTGCTTCTGGGATCTCATGATAAAATGATAAAACAATAATGAGAATATTAAAATTCATAAATAAAAATAATGGTAAATATATATTTATGTTTTGTATGTGTAGTGTATGTGCGATTTTTGTGGGCGTATTTATAATGTGTAAGTGTAAGGAATTTAGACTCTTGTAATGCAATAAGCATAGATGTGTTAAGCGTGTGTGTAAAAAGTATAAATGGGCTGTATTATAATTATAGACAAGGGGACTGAATAAAATTGAAGTTTCTGTAAAAGTGGAGAAAAATTAAAATTCATTGATAATTGAGGTACTAGTATGTTTCCTTTATTTTCACACTGTATCTATAATTAATCCGAGAGCGGTATCGTATCGACCGTGTTCCCTGATCATTGTTACAACAAAACAGAGAACGGGAGCGCGGAGGTGGGCTTTGAGTGAATGCGTTCACCGAATAGAAAGAGATAGGAGCAAGTGGAGTCCTCGTCTATCCTTGTCTGCATGCGCGTTGCATGCGCTTTGCATGCGCGTTTATCCACAGCATAGCAGACTTATGGCGTCGAAGCGTTGCCATAGTGATATATACGCGTTGCCACTTGCCATAGTGATATATGTACGTGTCTCTGTGAATGCACTATTAGACAAGGATGGATGGGGTACTATATGCTGCTGTCTCTTTCTATTCGGCTGACGCATTCTCAGGCTGGTCACGGGGTTGAGTAGTTATATGTCAATGTCTTCGATCCGTCCGATTCGACAGCTATCGTAAAATGGCGGTGTTCGCCCGATCTCCCTTGGTGCACCCTGGTCGCGTTTGGCAACGTCGCGGTCGTCCACTGAGTTGACGCGCTAGCAATTAGTAACTGTATAAAACGCAAAATTCTTTTACGAATGAAAATTTAGGTGTCTATGTAACGTGAAATTTTATTCTCTACAACTATTATTTTATGGTTTTTTTCAACAGGAGTATCTGTTTCATAGATGTGTGGTCTTGGAAAGTCGCAAAATGTAAGTTTGCACCTAAATGAGAAATTTTCCCGATTTCTAACTTTCGATTTCGCCTATACCACTGAACCTAATTTGAAGTTTTAGACGTTCATTTGATGCAGAATTTAGTCTTCTTTAATATTGTGTTTCGAGATATTTTCCGCCCGACGTACCGTTTTCGAGCTGCAAGCAAAAAACTGAAAAAAGAGGAAAAATTTCGCGGTTATTTAGCTCCCAAAAGTTATACACACATCCTGGGACGGGGCAAACTCGGATTACACGCATTTAGGACCAAATGAAGGTTTTAAAACGATTTCCAGCTTGCTGGAAATTAATTCCTCAAAATGTTTTTTTTAGATCTAATTTGACTGGTCTAAAAACTGACCACAAGAAAATCTCAAATAAAGAACCAAAAATTAAGACATCAGAACTTCTTGCTATTTTGCTAACTGAAAAATGTTCATTAATATTTTAATAGAATGTATAATTTAAACCTCTTCAAGCCGGTACGTAAAACATGTTTAAAAAAAATATATACGCTAATTCTTGAGGCCCAGTAAAAGGCAAAGACACTTCCCGTGAGTATGATAGTTGTATTGTTAAAAATAATTCTGATTCAAATTATATATAGAGTAGCCAAAAACTCAAGGTACGATGTAAACATTTATATTGATAATCTATATACGGGTAGCCATGAAATTATAGAAGAAATTCGGAAAAAAATCTCAAAAGGCTTTTCCTGTGAGTATCATAATAATAGCTATAGAGATTTTAAAAAATCTCTATATAATATCAGAATCAAATATTTGTGGAACGCTGTGCATGCAAAGTATTCGAAGTTTACTAGTTTTTTTATAAATAAAATAAAATAAATAAACAAATAAAATTTCTACAATTTCACAAAAGTCACTCGGTTGGTTGATTTCTTTTTATTTTCTGAATTGTTTTGAAAACGATATGAGTTTTGAAAGATTCTTAACTCCTTTAAAATATTCTACAACTCATTGATAAATAAATGGGCATAGGAATATATTGTTTTCAAAATTGAATCTGAATATCGTTTATTACAACATCTCATAATATTATATTTTTTATAAAATCTCATAATATTATTAAATGAAACTTTGGTCACATTAAGGTTTGAACATTCTATAAAGTTTTGATTTACATAAAGTTTTAAACATTATCTAACTATTCCAATAGCATTTATAATTGTAGGTAAAACATATGTAATTATACCTTTTATTTTAATTATGCGATGAAATGTTTAGCCTCCTTAACGAAATTAAACGATGAATTTACAGCTAATATTTCATCTGTCATAAGGACAAAAAATAAAACATTGATTTTTTTACAATGAATACAACGTGGAAGCCAGATAAAAGTCTAATTAGATATTCCTGGTGTTTCGAGGTTGAAAAGGTCTTATTGCTGAGAATTAGAAATACTGTATATATTCCTAATATATCGTAATATTTTGGTAAACATGTATGTTTCCCATTTAAAATTCAATCAATATTTCTATTTAATAAGTTAAATAATATTAATAAGCAAATCGTGCTACTTCTGACAAACTAATTCAAATAAGCCAAAGTGCCATCTATCAGAAACAATCTTAACGCACAACTAAAATGACAATATATTTATTTTTTATTAACTGAAGCGATCACCGACAGATGGCAAAGCTTATGTAAACTATAAAAATATACAACGATTTAATCTGAATTATGATACTGGGATAATTAATCAATGTTTTAGAAATGCTCCGTAACTCATAATTAGAATAAAATTTGATATTTGACCCTTGATTATTGTCCCTTAACATATACCATATTGTCTATAGTTTAGGGCTCCTGAGATGGTAAACCGAATAGGTACATCAGAGGGGGCACATTTTATGAATAGGTACATCAGAGGGGGCACATGCTGAGAAACAAATCGAAAGGTAAATTAATCAACCCATATACTAGCAAATTTCAGCCAATATTAGAAAGTAGGATGGTGGATATCTATAATTGTGAGGGTAGAAAATAGTACCTATTTATTGTCTACGTGATTATATTTTTTAATTTGGTCGTGTATAATATTGGCCAGTTTGAACTTGGATTACTTGGGTTTTGAGTTGAAATTTCAAAAAATAAATATTAATTCCAGATCATGTTATTCATTTTTATGAATCAGCTGTTTATTGGTATTTCCGTCGTTTGTTTTTGCTTAAATCTTTTCGTTTGTGCAACATGGTATAGTTGAAAATATGTTTTTTTTTCAATTATGAGATCCTGTACCGGTGTTTTCTTTTACAGCTTCTTTTAACCTCGTGATTAAATAACCGAGCCTAGTCAATCGCTCATCGCCAGTGATAATGCTTGACAACTTATAACCACAGATGTCACTGTAAACAATCGCAAAGTTGCAGGAGTTGCGGCTGGAGACTCTTACACCCGAATTTATAGTCGAGTATTGATCATTACTCGAGTACCGAGTAGTACTCGAGTAATAATTGAGTACCAGTTTTCATTTTTTAGTCGAGTATTGAGAAGGCGAGTAATACTCGAGTATTAATCAGAGCTGAGTATCCGTCTGGCGATACTTGCGCGGTACTTGGCTCGGAGCTGTCAAACCAGTCAAAACTTTTCGTTTTATGCGATTGTGTGTTTTATTATCATTGTGTTTACCACAGACCCCACAGACCACAGACTTATTAGGGAACTAGGTGTTTACGTATTATTTCGCGAAATGGCGGAGATCCTAGAACGGTTGGAGGAAATGGAGCGAGTATTCGCGGTCGGCGGTGCGGCAGCACGCCCTCGAGGGCGTAAAATTTACAAACGATCGCTAAATCCATTGGATCAGTACGACGATAACTCCTTCAGAAAACGGTACAGATTTTCGACAGGAACAGTTTTAAACGTGATTCTCCCGGAAGTTACGGGAAGCCTACAAAAATTAAGCAATCGCGGACTGCCCATTTCACCATCGCTACAACTCCTTATATGTTTAAGATTCTATGCAACCGGCTCTTTCCAGGTATGTATTGATCTAGTATTTACGTCCTATCCAGCTTTTCTCGCTTGCTAAAAATTTAGGTGTCTTAACAATAGATAAGTAATGCTTTCTCTTTTTCGTCACAGATTGTTTGTGGCGATCTTGGAGCGATGGCACATCGACAGTGTGTAGAATCGTGAACAGAGTTTTAAGGAC
Source organism: Micropterix aruncella (assembly GCA_944548615.1). NCBI lineage: Eukaryota > Metazoa > Arthropoda > Insecta > Lepidoptera > Micropterigidae > Micropterix > Micropterix aruncella. Next base: position 14,761,414 of record OX155961.1, read on the forward strand.
ATTGGCTTTAAAAATGGGCAAATTTGTAAAGTTTGCAAATAATGAACGCGGACGGCTTCACTATATGCAAGGCTTTGAAATCCTTGGGAGAATTGGAACAAGGGGAGGACTGCAGGGCATTGTCGGAGCCATAGATTGTACACATATAAGAATACAGAGGCCTCGGCAATGTCCCGATACTGAAGCATTCAGAAACAGAAAAGGAAATTTTTCTTTAAATGTTCAGGTATTGTATCTGTATTAATAATAAATGTATTTACTTATTACAAAGCAATAAAAAAATATTGTCATTTCAGGTTGTCTGCAGTCCTCAAATGGAGATTTTAAATATCGTGACTCGATGGCCCGGTAGCACACATGACAGTAGAATTTTTAGAAATTCTCGCTCCCGTTCATGGTTGGACACTGACCGAGTAAATGGAATACTCGTGGGTGACGGCGGCTATGCTAGTGCACGCTATATGCTGACTCCCGTTATTAATCCCCAATCCCCAGCCGAACAAAGATACAATAAATGCCAAATCAAGACTCGAAACGTCATTGAACGACTTTTTGGTGTATGGAAGAGAAGGTTGCCTTGTTTGCAAAAAGGTTTAGCAAACGATTTGAGAAACACTTCCAACATTATTGTGGCGTGTGCTGTACTACACAATATTGCCTTGCAAGCTGGAGATGAATGGGAAAATGTCGACGCTGGGGAACTGGTTGATGAAAACAATATCGCAGAACCTCAGGCTATGCCACGACCCGCACCAGAGGGTTTAGCATATAGAACCTTTCTGATAAGAAGAGACTTTGCTTAAGCATTTTATGTACCTACTAGAAATTTATAAATGTTGTGTTTAGGTATATTCTTTATATGCATGTTTTTTTAAATACTAACAACTAACACTAAATACTAACAACTTAATACAATTGTAAATAAGATAAAAAACGAATTTACCACTTGAAGTTTTTAGCACCCGGCGTTTCGGCGACGTTGCAGCCGCCATTGTCTAGAGTCATTTCATTTTCGTCGTGTCCAATTGACGGCTAAAGACCGCTATTGGACGTGTCAAAGTAATTGTGCTAGGTAGTAAGTCTCGTTACTACTCTTTACTGAACATACATAGGTAGTCAAGAATTAACTACTAGATTGTCAAACTATAAATATAAATAATCAAAATAGAAGCCTAATATTTGAAGTCGTTAGTAATTTGAAAAGATACGTAGTAAAATTATTCATCGTAATATTCAAATTGTCAGCAAAATGTTAAATAATCAAATTAAATATACGTTATGCATTTTCAACTAAAAGTACATATATAAGACCATATAAAATAATCAGACAATAAGGCTCTACTTTTTTAAGTAATTTAAATGGGCACAATATTTGAAAAATCATGACCCTCAAATTCGGCCAGATTATAGAAAGGGTGGCCTATCAGCATCTCCTTGATGTTTTTTTTTTATTTTAAGTCCTCCAGCTGTTTAAATTTTGTAGGGAGTAGATTATAAAATTTAATGCTAAGATACAAGTAGCTTTTCTGTACTTTTGCCAGTAGACTACCTTAGACAACGGCGGCTGCAACGTCGGGTGCTACAAACTTCACGCGTAACATTCGTTTTTAATCTTATTTATAATGTCAAACAACCGCGAGAGTCTCCGATTTCATAACATAATACAACTTACTAGCAAATGTACACATAAATAATACATAGGTTAATAAACAATAACTAAAAATAAATAAAAGACATTTTATATTAGTTTTTTTTTTATTTAGTGACCATATCTAACTCTTTTAATTTTAACTTATATTCTAAATCGTTCATCCTCTTTTTGTGTGAAATCTCAATTTCTACCAGCTTCTGCTTCTTAATCGATAGCTTAAGCTCCTCTTCCAAAAGCTTTTTCTTCAGCTGGTTGAGGTCGTTATCCGTCACCTTCTTCCTCGGAATCCGACGACAATCAGCTATTGCAGCAGAAATGTTTATTTCATTACAATTTTCTGTAACATTTTCTTCATCCGCTAAAACTTTCCATCCCACACCATCTGATGCATCAGCTTCAATAACAATAACTTCCTCCGCCTCCGCATATTCTGCGGCAACATGATACGCAGGATCTGCAGAGCAAGATGAAGGACCTATAACAATACATACGTTACATATTTAGCTTAAATTCACAGCAATTAATTTATACAATCTGAGCTAGGACCACCATGCTATTTTAATTTTATGGGGTGAATGGTGGATTTGAAATCCGCTTCATTAAAAATGCAAATCTAGAGCGCACGATCGTCACTCGCTCGATCGATAATCGTTCTGTTATTCTGTATGTATTTTGCTACTTCGTAGGGATAGACGTCAAAAATAGGTTGCAACTGCTGAGAAGCCACTAGTATCATACAATTTAATTCAAATTTATTTTGGTAAGCCTAAAGTTTACCCCTACAGTTTATTCAGTGCCGGATTAGCGATAAGGCCAAGTAGGCTCTGGCCCATGGGCTCACGCCGTTTAGGGTGCCCCCGAACAAGTAATCATTTCCATCAAACATGTCATTGTTTCTAATAGGAAAAAAACATTGAATTGAAATTCTAAGGAGAAAATGCTTAATAAACTCTGATCGTATAATTGAAATAAATAGGTAATTGTTATAAATTATCGACAGTGGCTTGACAGCCGACGAACAGATTATTTATGACAAGGACTCATTTCAATTACTGGATGAAACCAAGACAGGAGTTTGAGTTAAGACTTGTGCAAACAATTTACACTTTCTTCATGGCGTCAATCCACTGTTGGGAGGATATGCTCAAATATCTTCATATCGATGATGGTGAGGGCTAGCAAGGCTTTGCACTAGTTGTAAAAAAAATGTACTACAAGATGGTTTGCTTTTATCAAGATTTTGTTGTTCAAGACGTATTAGAATATAATTTGCATAGTGCAAATGGGCCCCGAGATATCGATCGCCTAAGGGCCTCTGCATGGGTTAATCCGGCACTGAGTTTATTTCACATTAGTTGAGAATGCCTGTTAACAAACCTAAGGTCATGTCTAAAATGAATTTCATGTCAAAATTAATATGTAATTACAAATATTGTTTTGATGCCCACCTGCAATTGCCTCTTCCAACTCCTCTACCTCCATTAACGTGATGTTTTGTAATGGGGTTCCAATATCAGCCTTTATTACTGAAAATAAAACAAAATTTGTCATTATTCATAGCATACTTCGAACTAAAGTCGATTACAAGAAAATAAATAAAAGATGTAAAAAATGTTAACTTGCACAACCTATCAACTTGCGCACAGACAGAAGAATGACATCATGCATATAATATAATAGAATAATAATATAATATAATAGGGAGATGATGCCACTCTTGAATGTGAAACAATTGCATGTTGTGTCTGCTTATAACAAAGAGACAACTATAATGGGCAGAAAAGAAAGGAGTTACAGTGTGATCAAAGAATATAACAGTAACTTACTTGATTGAACATCTCCATCGATATCTATATCGACAGGGGTCAATATCCCCTTATCGACGCTAAGCACCCTCGCATCGAGAGGGTCCATATCCGGCACTGCAGCACCGCCGCCCGTATAGTGACGTTGGTTTTCGATGGTTTTCGCATCACGAGCTCTTGCCTTCATATTATTCCACAGCCTAGTGAGCTGCTTCGTAGTAACCTGAAATATTTTAATTTAATAATTTGTATTACAATCAGACCCCGATGAGGAGCAAACATTCCATTTCGTAGATAACTGCCACTATCTATTCCGTTGATTGCATATATGCTAGTTGCCAATAAAAATATAATGTCTAAATGGCGGTAAGCCCTAATTTCTAACGGAAAGCCCTGGATACCAGTTGATGCATTATGATAATGCAGTAATAATGACTATGCATTGTGAATTACATGGCTTATAACTGAAAACTTTGAAACTATAATAATTATAATATTCTTCATTCAACCTATGACTTCGTTTTACTTATACCCATACAAAAATAAAAAATATTCGGTATTGAAAATCAACATGAATATTGAAGTTTTTGGTTTGGTTTGGTTCAATCATAGACTAAAAAATGGCGACTGTATGAAAAATAATGAACCAACTAGTTAACGACAGAGAATCTTCTCCTCTTTTCGCTCAACCACAGGCCGTATGATTTATGTGAGGTATCAAGGGTAAATAATTGGAAATCATCGGCGCCGATATCGGCTGGGACAGATGTCCCCTTTGCCGCTCTACGGTAATTTCAATTGTGGGACAATTGTCCCGTTTGCCGCTCAAGGGGTTAAGTGAAGCTTTCTGAATCGATAATAAAGTGAGAAAATGTACCTTTTGTAGAATTAGTGGCGATTTGTTGAATTCTTGTGTTATTCGCTACCAAGCCTGCTGTTTTTTCGCCAGGCGCGTCCCGTCTGTCTTTCTATCCGATACAATCGGATGGTTCTCCACCAAATTCGTCAAAAGACTTTTCTCAAGGCTTGTGAATGGTTGCCTCGTTTTCTCCATATCGAAATCCAAATAAAACGGTCCAAAATAAAGCGGGAAAGCCGAAGCGACGGTGTTCAGATTCACAATACGCAAGCGCGCTTTGAAAGAATGAATGAGGTTAGAATGGAACTGTCAAACCGCCATATTTTTTTTAATCACCGGCTATAAATTAAAATGAACATTATAATTCATATTTTATAGAAAAATAGTCTTGAAATAGAAATAATTATTTTCTGTAAATCTACATCATAAGTATAAATGAAAAAAAAAAGATTGGTAATTTATTTTCTAATAAATTACGAAATAAAAATATATTTGGTTATATGGCCAATACAATACCAGCGTTGCTATGACAAAGGAACGTTTTCCCCATGTTTCCCCCTCTACTCGAGTATTACTCAACTGAGTCGATGAACGATTTTCGACTATGGAATGCATCCAATACTCAAGTATTACTTGGGACCTGAGTAATACTTGGTTGAGTAACGACTCAAGTAATGATCAATACTCGACTATAGATTTCCCCCTCTACTCGAGTATTACTCAACTGAGTCGATGAACGATTTTCGACTATGGAATGCATCCAATACTCAAGTATTACTTGGGACCTGAGTAATACTTGGTTGAGTAACGACTCAAGTAATGATCAATACTCGACTATAGATTCGGGTGTTGGTCACCCACGTACTTGTTAGACCTTGCTTCAATAGAGTTTTTTTTTCAGAATTTTGATAACTTTTTACAAAAAAAAAATACTTTAAAGAGTCGGAGAAAAACGCCTTCAGAGCATTTATTGGTTCCAGACCAAGTTCTGACACACCCGATTCTGCATAACTTCGTTGGTCTGGCGGGAACCAGTGTCTCAAACCCGGCCACGGGTCTTAATTCAACCTTACAGTCTTATGTCAATTATTTCCATTCCTCTTTCTTTGCGTCGAATCTTTATACGTGCATCGGTCTTTTTACTTTACGTTTACCTTCTGAGTATCTCCATGCGGCTGTAAGTAGATATATCAAATACAATCAAATCAAATAATTTATTGTTTCAAAAATCATAATTACAGTTATAAAATATCGACCTAACCTAACTGGACTAAACGAGACGTCTGCACTAAGGTAGTAGGCTCATAAAGGTTTATTCGAATACTGCCTAATAATAACATAAAACAAATAGGTAACTGAAAAATTACAAGAATCCTACTAATAATAATCAAGACTAGGATAAATAAATACAATTCCAGAATCAATCAGAATATAATACAAATTGGAAATTATTTTAATACTACTTATTGAATTCCATAGACATATTTATGGAAATAAAATATAATTAATCAAAATTTAAACAAAATATTAAATGTTTGGTGTCCATGCTTGTCCTGAGAAGTTCAGGTTTCAACCGATAGATGGCAATGAATTCTTTTAGTATTATTATTTATTTTTATTCATTTATTTCTATAAAATTTAATAAAATCTCTTATGAACTCTACTTACTGCAACAAACTAACAGACGACTAGGTTCACAATAAATGTATAATATTATGTTAAGATTGATACAGGTGGTTCACGTCCTACATACAGAACAGGTGCCAGACTGTAGCTCTCAACGGATACACGTCATCACCAATGCAAATCCCTTCTGGAGTTCCCCAAGGATCCCTATTGGGACCGCTCCTGTTTAACATCGTTGTCAATGATGTATCTTCGTGCTTCAAATTCTGCGAAGTAATCCTATACGCTGACGACATGAAGATACTCTGTCCGATTAACTCACAAGAAAGTGCACAACGTTTGCAAGAAGATCTCAATCGTTTTGACCGTTTCTGTTTGTTGAACAAATTGGACTTAAATGTATCCAAATGTTATTTATGTTCCTTCACTCGTAAGCCACAACCTTTTCTTTTTTCTTATACACTTAAGAATATCAATATTACTAGAGTAAACTCAATCCGTGATTTAGGTATAATCTTTGACACTAAATTACTCTTTGATGAGCACATCAATAGTGTCATCAGCAAAGCATCAAGAACATTAGGTTTTGTTCTGCGTTTATCATCTGAGTTTAAATCTATTAAAACCATTAAAATTCTTTATTGTGCATATGTACGTAGTCACTTGGAATATGCATCACAAATCTGGAACCCCAGCTATAACACTTACATTACTCGCATTGAGCGAATTCAGAGACGTTTTGTATGACACCTACAATTTAAAGTAAAAAAATTCTTTCCAGACTACACTAAACGTTGTCATAAATTTCACCTCTTACCTTTAGCCACAAGACGCCATATTGCAGATGTCGCCTACCTATTGAAGATAGCAAATGGCTCAGTTGACTGCCCGGATTTATTGGAGAAGGTTGGGTTGAGGGTCTCTGCTGATCCAATCAGAAGACCATGCACCCTGTTTATCCCCAGAGCTAACACCAATTACAGGCTAAACAGTTATCTATTGAGAGCAAGCCAAAGATGTATGATGTAGCTACCCAATATGACATTGACTTATTTAATATGTCAGTCCAGCAGCTCAAGAAGTTACTGGCTGACGCCTTCTTTGGCTAATCCTTTGTTCTATTTTGTTTAGTTTTTTCTTAGTCTACTTGTTTTTCTTTTTTTTCTCCCCTTTTATATATCTATTCATACATTTTTACTTGTGGAACCTTGTAATTGGCCTTATATACATATTAATTTGTAATAACCGTATACCTAGCTGTAAGATTCCTAAAATTAATAAAATAAAATAAAATAAAAATAATACAGGTGAAGTAAAGTCTCTCAGCTAAAACTAACAATAAATCTATAGCACTGATTTAATGCTTTTATCACAAATTATCAATTGCATAATATAGAAGAAAAAAAACAATGTCATTGGGCGGTATGATCTTTTGGCGGTATTATATTACTTTCCAGGCCCACCAACCGACGAGAAGGGAAGTAGACGCGAGAAGTAAACGCGCATCTGGGTGTCTGTGGGTGTGTAGTCCTCCACGATAGCGCCCAAACCCTTAATCCGATTGAGCTGAAATTTTGTACCTATGCAGGCATCATATAGTCATGGCAAGAGTTGTAAAGATTCTGCTTGGAATCGGTCCATGGGGGTGGCGCACTAGTTATACATCAATCTCAAAAGATTGGACTTAGATACTTGACGTTTAGTACACAGATGCCTTGTTGTTTGGTTGGAATACCTCATATCCAAACTACAACTAGAGTTGTCAACTACAACGGGCGAACCCGTCACCTCATGAAGTTTTAACGAAATGATCGTTCTATCTCCCGTGAAGTGAACTCAGAAGACTTAGGACAAAACCGTCCACCGTCAAGCTCCGCCACATGCTCGTAAGAGGCCAACGCCTTATTCTCGAGATAACCAGGTATGTTACCCAGCGGGCTTACACTCACGCCCTTACTTCCAGTTGCGACCAGATTACTCCGGTCACTCGACTGGTTACGAGCTCGAGGTCGCTTGCGCGGTCCACTCCGTTACGAAGCGGTGAATCGGTGTAAACCGAATCTACCGCGGACCACGTCATCCTTTGCCCGGCTGTTCACCCGAAATCGGGTAGCCGATGGTCGTTTCAAAAGCAGTAGCCGTAAGGTCCGCAACCACCCCCGCTCTATAGAAACAGTACTGCTTCCAGACTCCCCCGACTGTTAGTCAGCATGTCTCTTACGCGGTTGTGGCGAAGCTTGACGGCGGATTGTCTTTTGTCCAAAGTCTTCTACGCTCACTCCAGGGAGATAGAACGACTAATCGTTAAAGCTCCCTGTGGTGACGGGCTCGCCCGTTGTAGTCGACAACCCAAGATGTTAGTCAGAATGCACAATCGATTGGCTTACGCCGCACGTTGCGCAGACCATCCAGGAGCGCCAGAAGATTGACTCCTAGGGGGAAACTAGCCCTAAGGCCAGAGTCCTACCCGTGGAGGCCGCCGGATAGGTGTTGACTCGTGAGTGTGACCAACCCTGAACAAAATGGGTCTTCGTGGCAAACTTAGCAAGGGCCCATTAGCTCCCATATATCCAAGCAAGGGCCCATTAGCTCAAATGATATCTAAGCTACACTAATAATATTTTAATTCAGTTATATATTTTAATCAAATAATACCGCCGAGCCGACCGAGACTAGCCGAGAAACGAACCACGAAGCCCGAGGCCGCTGTGTAACGGAACCCAAGCGGATTCACTCAGAGGGCAGTCATTGATTTTGTTTATGAAAATAATATTCAGATGAAATCAGTGCTTAGCGACTTGCCTGAAAAGTATTGGGTGATATATAATCGTTCTTTATAATATTTTAAGATTTTTAATCTAAGAACTTTTAACTTTTTAATAAAGAAGACAAAAAAAATGCCGCAGTATATTATCCTGTGGGTTTCATTATTTTTTGATCGTCTTTCCGATCTTTGAGATCGATTTTTTAAGATTCCTGTAGAAAAGTTGATTACGTACATAGTTGTAACAAATGACAATTTCTTTATTATTTCTGTCTTTTACCTTTAGTTTGCTCGCTTGAGAGCTATGATGATCGGCTAACATTATTGTCAAGAAACCTACATTTTGATTCCACTTCCGTTTAACAACCAATAAAATGCAAATGTCATCAATTTAAATCAGAACTGTAGTAACGGACTAATGCCAATCCAAATGCTAACAAAGTGTATTGAAAGGTAATGAGAGGTCACGGAAATAAACCATTTCTGAAATATCACCGGTAAAAGTCAGTGTGATGTTTCAGATACTTGCCCCCACGAATTCTCTACTTAACTTAAATAGTATAAATTGTTAATTATGTTCATATATTTGCACAGATTAACCTAATCGTCTCAAGAAGCAGTAGCAACAGCAGCTAAAATGATTTTAAAGGTAAGTTAATTTATAGTTCTATAGTGCCTATATTATTTATTTGTTGAGTGCGGCTTTATGAGCCTTGTAACACTGCGACCATTGCTGATCTATTGTGTTCGCTACCTACTATAGTTCTGCGTTATGCCTCGTGTCATTTAAGAACCGCAGCAGGCTTTTGGCGCCAGATTGTTTTACATCCTCAGGTTGGAGGTAATGACCACCTAAGTGGGTGTATCTTTTACGCATCAGCGGGCCACACTCGCACATGAGGTGCTGGGGAGTTTCCTCGGCTCCTTGGCAGAACCTGCACATTTTTGTGTCTCTGAGCTTGAGGTTGAACATGTGTTTGTTCAGGCTACAATGCCGCGTGAACGCCCTCACCAGTATGCGTAGATTGTTCCTATTTAGCGATAAGGCCTCACGGGCCGTCTTACGGTCGTAAGCCTTAATTAGCGCTTTGGAATGATTCAATGCTGGCGTGTTGTTCCAGTGGTTGACGGATTTTTCTAAACATATTTGTTTGCCAGGCTTTTTGGTACGCCACAGCAAGGTTCAGGACCGTATAACGTTCCCTTTATGCAGATGAACTTGATAAGACGGGAGTCTTATCAAGTTCATCTGCTTTTTCATTTTCCTCGATATATAGTGCCTATATAGTAATAATTCACTGAGCACTTAGATACTAACCTGAACGAACGACATACATTTTTTTTTACCACTGAGAATTAACAGTTACACAAAGATACACCTAGTCCTCGTAATGTCTTTAAACAAATAATAAAATTAAACAGATACAAGTAAACATATCAAAATGAATAAAAAACACGACTGCCATTACAGAAAGTTAACTATTGCAGTTATAATTATTTTCTATACGATTTTTATTACGAAAAATGTGTAGTTGTATTTATCCATATCGACATATGTTTATTTCCGGAATGTACTCAATCAGACCTTTCAGCTGACACTAAACACGAAATATTTATGTTAATTTATTGGCATTTAGACATTTAGACAACTACTTACTTAATATTTAGACAGTTTAGGTACCCTATGAAATTTAGGATGACACACCGGTTCTAACAATATCACACACTTCCAAATCCGCCCAAGCGTTTAGAAGTTATGTTGGAATAAAAAAACGGAAAACATACATAGATGATCCCTGAACAAATTACACTCTTTTTTTGTTTGGTAGTCATGTAATAGAAGATAAGACTTCAACAAATGAAATATGATTTCATAATATATGATTAAATATCTCATTAAGACAGAAGATAAAGTCGAATAAAATAGTGTCTAATTTCTCAAAATAGATATCGAAATCTATTAAATATTATCTTTTTACATTTTCTTTCAGTTGGCAGCAGCTCTAACCCTATTGATAATAGCCAATGCCCAGCAATTTGGCGATCGACTCGGACCACGCCTAATATCGACAATTGCCCCACAATTACGTTCAACCTTCGCACCTCAGCAATTCTCAGAATTAAACGAAAGACCTTATTATTCGTTTCCATTCAATATTGGCTCCACTGTTATTCCTTTCGGTGTTAGATTTGGTAATGCAGGAAATTTTGGAGTTTCGGCGTTTAGAAGTGCCACTTTACCACCATCTCCTCTACCGCTAGCTACAGTAGAAACCTCATCGGAATTACCTGAAGTAACCATCTCACTACCAACGGAACCTACTTTACCTATCTCATCGTTGGAATCTACTCCAACTCCATTTATTCCATCCGTAGCGCCTGATGCTCGATTTTCTCCATTTGTATCTGCCGCTCCATTCTATCCTTCTCCAACCCCCTTCTTCGCATCAAGATTATCCCCATTAAGCCCATCTCGATTCTCTCCATTTGCATCCGCCGCTCCATTCTTCCCATCTCCAGCTCCCTCCTTCGCATCAAGATTCTCCACAATACCTCTATCTCGATCCTCTCCATTCACAACCGCCGCTCCAATCTTTCCATCGCCAGCTCCCTCCTCCGCACTAAGATTCTCCGGAATACCTCCATCTCGATTCTCTCCATTTGCATCCGCCGCTCCATTTCTCCCATCTCCAGCTCCATCCTTCGCTCCAAGATTCTCCGCATTACCTCCATCTGATATCCCATTCAAAGTAGCTCCCGAAGAAAAGGGCCCAGCCGAATACCACTTCCAATACGACATCCAAGTGCCAGAAACTGGTGACATTAAAAGTCAAGATGAAACTAGGCACTACGATTCTGTAAAAGGCACTTACTCATTAGTCCAACCTGATGGTCTACTCCGTATTGTGGAATATACAGCCGATGATGCTTCAGGTTTTAATGCTATCGTCAGATATGAAGATGCTGGACTAGGACGATTTGGACCTGGAGTTTCTTCAACTGAGGGACCATTCATTAAAAAATAAATTGTATTGTCATATTTTTTATTAAAATAAGTTTTATATTTTATTTTTGAAAGAAATAAATTTATTATTTTTATTTATGCTTGATTTATTTATGTTATGGATTTGCTAAGCAAAAAGAGTCAATGCAAGTACAATGCAGATGATATCGCTGTAAAATATGTTTATATATCTAGAATATATTCATACAAAAGATATAGAAAAAAACTAATAAGTACTATTTATACAATTTAATTCAAAAAATTATAATTTTAGGTAGATCTTAAGATCATAATTACTAAAAAGAAAAGCTATATTTCAGTAATATTTGTCAAAAATAAACCCGCAAAATTATAATATAAAAAAACATGTTTTCCCCCGCCAATAATTGCTTAAAATATGGCAAAATTGTAGTTATTCAAATAGAATTGTGAACTAGAGAGTGTGGTTTTTTTTTTCCTTTAATATATTAACAAAATGTATAGTAATACCTGCTTTCTCTCATCATTGTGTCGCAAAAAAAGAGTTATCTAACAAAAATCGTCGAAAATTTGGCGATTTAACGGCAAATAAAGTGTGCCTTAATGACTATAAACAAAGCATAAACATTCAAATAATTGCGTGGCCACACAGTAAGCGTTTTTGAAGATAAATTGTAACATCAAATAGTTTCTAAAAATTTGCATAGAATAGCGTTTCGAAAATGAGGTATATTTTCCCCTAAAATGTTGTACTTTACCATATTTCTTAAAGTATATAATGCCTAATTTGATTACCAATATATATTAGACTAGCTGAGCCGTGCCCACTACGTTGGGCGGTAAACATTATTACTTGTGATGAAATTATGTGTGTGGCTCGGTTAGTACTGAGTGCTATGATTTATTTCCTGACTGCCAAAAGGAGGGTTATATTTTTACTGCATATGTATGTACCTATGCATTTGCATGCCAATTTGGCTATATGGCGGTTCCATACCTATGTCGTATTATCTCTTTAACCATTTATGCAGTAAAAGGGAAAAGTATTTTGTTTTAAACACTTGAGAAGATAAATTTACTTATTTTGATATAAATTCATAATTGTTGATAATATAAGCAATAAACATGACCTAACGATTTGAATTATTTTTTTAATATAAAATACTACTTTTTGTTACTTACATATAAAATTTAGGCATATCCTGTCGCTGACTATTTTGTAGGCATTATCAAGCTCTACAACTTTTCTCTAGAACTTAATCATATATCTCTCATCGTTAAGGCAGCGTTAGTTAGAAATGTTTTCGTTCTACCGATTTTTCTCCGAATTACTTTGCAAATCCGACTACCACGAAAAAGTTTTTTCATTTTTCGGATTAATATATAGCCCTATGACACTCACAAATAACGTAGCTTTCTATTGGTAAAAGAATTTTCAAAATCGGTTCAGTAGATCCAGAGATTACTTCCTACAACCTCACAAACTTCACCTCTTTATAATATTAGTATAGATAGTAATAGATATCAAACGGTCTGAAACATTGATGGATGTTAAATATAGAAGCAAGTCTCTGAGTAAAGAAGCAAACTTCATTGGTTTCGAGTACGTGAACGTAGAAACCTGCATGTTTTTTCTTCTTTATAGCGTCCTCAACAATTCCACCGATACCTCCTAGCTAACCGTAAAATTCACTCACTTAGGAAGTCATGGTCTTCCACTCCGTTTTAGTCAGTTATTGTAGCAGTTACTTTATCTCGAGGATTGATATAAATGAAGTCCTAAAGATCTGCATCTGTGCGGATGAGGTCCCTTTCAGTTGAGGTGTAAAACCTCGGTGTCCATATGGACGACAACCTCTCATGGCGGCGACAAATTCGAGAAATGCGACGCAAACACTTCGGCCAATTTCATTCGCTGAATAGGCTGAGAAATATCCTCCTGGAGGAGAGCAAGATTACGATTTATCAGTCTGCTCTCCTCCCCCTTCTGGGCTATGGAGATGTCGTATTTCTCGACCTCACAGTTGAGTTGAGCGTCTCCAAAATCTAACACACCAAAGTTGAGCGTCTCCAAAATGTTTGTATTCGTTATATCTATGGCCTCAGAAAATTTGAGCACATCGCGGAGTACAGAGCGAAGCTTCACTGGCTGTCGACCCGGGAGAAGAGAGGCATGCGAGTTCTTTGTATACTTTTCAAGATCTTGGATGGCATCGTCATCTGTCAAACTGGGTCAGGCTTTCCAGCAGTATATTAAAAACTATATTAAAAATCGTCGGGGAGAGGCAACAGCCCTGAAATAGTCCAATTGAATATGGTATAGAGCGGGTAGTCCATTTTTACGTTTTAACATGGAAAGTCAGACAGTTGTAGTAGGAGGCTACAATGTCACGCACGACTGGTGGGAAGTTGTACCAGCGGAGTGCAAAGTGGAGGAGACTGTGTCGGACTGACCCAAAGGCATTCTCTAGGTCGAGCCAGCATACATTGATTTGGCGTTCGTGCTGTCTCGCATCCTTGATGGCAGCAGCCAGGAGAGAATTGTGCTCGAGGCAGCCCGAGACGCCACGCATGAAGCCTTTTTGAACTGATACTCCAAGGTACTCATTCCGGTGCATGAATTCGCTCATCCTCGTGTGGACTATGCTAAAAAACATTTTGGCCACAGTGTCTGTGAGAGCAATGGGCCGAGCGTCCTTTGGTCCGGTGCAAACTGGGACCTTCGGAATTAAGATGACTGTCGCTCGGCCAAAATTCTGTGGGACTACACCGCTATTCCATATATTTCGGAAGATGGATCCTAAATATTGCAGAAGGCAGGGGCATTTTTTATATACTAAATAGGGAATACCATCGGGACCCGGAGTAGAGCCCGACGGCTTCCTCTTTACTTGATTAAGAATCTCATCTAGAGATGGAGGTTGAGAAGCAAAAGCTACCGTAGGCAGGGGCGGAGGTGTAATGCCCGGCGGAGGGCTGTAATTATGGAGCCGCATTGGGTCCTCATACGTGGTCGAAAAGTATTCCGTGGCCATTTCTTCCGGGATTTGGATTTTTCCCTTGGCGGCAGACAAAACCGTTTTGCTGTAGTTAAAACGGTTTTTGTCGAACCGGGCTTCCTCTTTGGATTTGAGAAATGCTGCCTTGCGCTTGTCGTTTTGCGTTGCTACGCTCTGTATGAGTTTTAGTATAGAGCGGTACGCGCGCGAGAAGTTGTGGTAGAGGGCTTTATCCCCGGCTTTCTTGGCTTCACGTAACTGGCGACGAAGTAGCCGCTTTTGCCTACGGAGCTTTGCCTTAAATGCGTTTTCTCTGTGAACCGGGTCGACATGGGTAGATTTTGGGTAAACACCCGAGAAGTATTCATGGACCGCCACCTGGAAGGACGACAGCTGGACGCTGGCAGGGGCATTACGGTTCACAGAGTGGTCAAGAATAGAAGTTCAATTATTATTATGAAATTCCCAGTCCTCTTTCGCAAGTAAAGGGAATTTTAGAGGAGGGAAGGATACGATTTGCGCGGGTAGAGGAGACCGGTCGGGTGACAAACTGCGGGCCGAAAAAGTAGCCGTAAACTAAGAAAAGGTAGCCGAAAAAGTCCGTAAACTAATATATATCTTCAGGACTATCAGAAATGTTCCTGATATGAAAACTATGAGATCCATAAATATACCTTGGCACAGTCACTGATGATACATGGCAATATCGAACTGGGGCGGCGCGGCCATGCTGCACCTAGACCCACCAATAAAAGCTCAAAAAGGTAAATACTAAATAAATAGATATGTCAAATATGGCCTAGATCAGGATGTGAGTCACCATTTCTTCGCACTGGCTTCTACCTTTCGTCATGAGCCACTTGAAGATATATTTCTTCAGAGTCAATTTACTAATTGAACTCTGCACTTTAGCCTTCCCCAAGGAGGAGCAGAAGGAATCATAAAGACGCGGTGCCAGAAACGCGTAATGCCTCTGTGCAAATCTCGTATTCACTCGCTGGTGGGATTGTCTTTTTTTATTTCGAGTGGCATATGAGTGGTTTAGCGAACAATGACGATCAGAGCTGCTATGGAAATGCGTAACAATATTTCTCACGTATAACTGTCTCACATCCAAGACGTCGAATGCCCTAAAAAGCTCGTCGGACGGATATAAATAGTGCTTTCTATTAATGACGCGAACTATCGCCTTTTGGGCCTTAATTAACGGGTCCAGGTGCACCCCGGCCAGTTTAATGGGTATATTTTAGCTCTTAAATCAGTGATATTATATAGTTAATATATTTAGTTACATATGAAATCTGGAAGTCCAGTTTCGCATAGTAATAGCAACAGTTGAATTACTTGGATTTATTTATTTACTTATTTAATAAACAAATCAACATTACTGTACATCTTCAAGTCTTTGAGACATAGTATAAATGTAAACATACAAACGTAGAAAAAATCGAATTTTATAGAAAAATACGAACCTTAATGTTAAATAACATACGAACCTGAAAAAAAAACAAATAATTTATAGCATACAATTAAAATGTATGTCTACTAGGAGTAAAAAAAAAAAATCTGTAACCGTCTTTACTTAATACCATCGGAAAGCGAAAATGTCTCCACAAACATATGGTGCGATCGAGCGCCATGCGGGCACAAAGAAATTTACCTTAGAAAGAAGACTAGGGTCCTATTTAATGCTAAATCGAGGTGGATTGATCAGAATCCAACTATCCACCACTGGGGTCAACAATATCTCTCACTACAGATCCACAATAACTATCAAATCTTTGAGATTTCACTTACTCTAGGCAGCACACAACCAGGGATAGAGTAATTGTACTTTAGGTGCGTAAACTACCTCGTGTCCATTATTACTGATCACTCTATGATATGAAATTGCTGGATGCGTCGGGGCTCTTCAGTGACGCGTCGATAAACCTAATTTTCAGCGATGCAAACTTAGACACTTTAATCAAGCGAATAGATGCCACTGTAAAAATGTTGGGTATTGGTTTCACGTAAACCGACTGTCCCTTAATGCCTCGAAATACTACTATAAATACAAACTCTTTCATACCCGCCGTCCCAAACGGTCGCGTCAACTGCTCCTAATTTCCTACGATTTTTTTCGTATCCTCACCAAATGCCATAAATAATCATTAACCAAATCCCTATTCAGTGTTCATAAATTCCTACGATTTTTTTCTATCCCATAAACTATCCAGCAAAAGTTTCGAGGAATTTCGGTGTTTCAATTCAAGTGAAGTGTGTTTTTGTGTGGTCATCACAAGGCAAGCCATCGGCGAAAGTGTTTCGGTGCCATTATTTTTTTGTTGTTGTGCTCGCGCGACCCGAAACTTGACACCTACAGCCGGGGCCTACAACAAGTGTTAATCTGTCATCTTTTTGTTTCGCCGCTAGATACTGAACCAGTGAAACTCACTAAGGTACCTTGTTAAATGAATACTTGTTCTCGACCACACTCACTAACTTTCAATTTTATATAAAATCGCAAAACCGACATGTCTAATAAACGCGCGTGTGACAAGTGCAAAAAATTTCTCTCCACAAAAACGGAAGAATTCCTACAGTGTAGTGAGTGTGGATTATCATATCACTTTAAGTGTGGGCCTGGCGACGAAGCCGAACTCCGTAGATTAAGAAGCCACTGGTCATGTGGAAGCTGCAGCTCAAAAGTCACTATCAGGGATGCAGCTTTTGAGGAACAAGACCTGGAACGTCTCTCAGTAAAGGAGTTACTGATTCTGTTCAATAAGCGGTCTGAACTGATATATGACCTCCAGCGCGAAATCCACGAATTAACCAAGAGCAAGGATCATTTTAAGGAGAAATACGAGTCAATCGAAGCCGAGCTCGTAATCTGTCAAGAACAGCTGGCTGGGCATGATAAAAATATAAAAGAAAATCGGGAGGAGATCGACGACCTCAAACTACGTGTCGTCCAAATGGAGCAAAAAGGACTTAACTACGAAGTGGAAATAGTTGGAGTAGCACCAGGACTAGGAGACAACGGAACATCTACTCGAATATCCGAATCGGAGGTGATAGCCGCAATCGGAAGAAAGCTGGACTTGGACCTGGAGGACGACGTAGACACGGCATATTGGAAGCAGCATCGTAACGCGAAGAAGAAATCCAGCCTCATTGTAAGATTTCGCTCCATCAAGGGACGAAATAAATTGCTTTCAAAGAAAAAAATTACACTAACGAACCAAATATTGTCTGCCAGCAACGATCAACGCATCTACATCAACGAACATCTTTCCCACTACTTCAAAGACTTACTGTGGAAAGCGAAATCAGCAGGAAAACATACCTTCAAATACATCTGGTATAAAAACAATAAAATATATGCTAAAAAAAACGAAGACGACAAAAACATAATTCAAATAGTTAGTGAAAGTGACCTGGAGAAACTTCTATAAACAACTGCTATCTGCTGAACTTACTCTGAAATTCTGCTGCCGATATGGACTTTGATATTTTATCTACACCAACGTATCATAATAGTGAACATAATTCATTCGGAAAATGGCATGACACGCTGCCGAAGACTAATAAAAATTTATGTGTATTGCACCTCAACTTACAGAGGAGTAAATCTAACTTTGACCAGTTACTGGTGTGCCTTCATAGCGACATTCACAAATTAGATATTATTTTAATTAGCGAGCCTTGGACTGATCCACAAATAGCTAATCTATACGTCATTAATGGGTTTCACAAAATAATTTGCGCAAGAGATCGAGGTACGGGTGGAGGTTTGGTTTTATTTATAAAAAAACACATACAATTTGAGCAAAAAGACATAAAATATGACGAAATGGAAATTATCATTTGTAACTTAAAATGGAACAAAAAAAATACTTCAATATTTGCTGTTTATCGACCTCCAAATTCAAACGATAGCACTTGCTTACAAAAAATTGAAACACAATTCTCGTCATTACCTAAGGGCGATGATATTATATTTTTTGGTGATATAAACTGGAACATACATTTAGAAAATAAACCGCACGTGTCAAAATATTTAGACATAATGGCAAATTATGGTTTGCAATGCTATATAAATACATTCACGCGGGAAGTCATCGTACAAGGATTGCTAAAACGTTCCTGTATCGACCATATCTTTATAAGAAATGAACGTGACAATATTAACTCGGCAACAATTAAATATAAAATTAGTGATCATTATGCCATAGCGGTCAACATTGGTACTGATCATGGGGGCGACATGACCGGCGGGGAGCGGAAGATACGCGTATTTGACAACGGACTAATAAATAGCCGCTTACAATCAATAGACTGGGCAAGCGTGATGTTGGGAACAAATGATCCTAATAAAATGATAACTAATATTGCCGACATATTCACTCAAATATACAGTGAATGTACTAAAGAATCATCATTTAAAAATAAGAGAAACCCATTTTTTAATGGGTGGATCGACTCTAATATTATAAAACTAATGAAAGAAAGAGACAAAGCTTATCATAGGTGGAAAAATAATCAGAATAATGAATTAAATCGTAAAAATTATGTTAGTCTAAGGAATAAAGCCACGAACGAAATAAAAAATGCAAAAAGATGCTTCTACAAAAAAGATTTTGAAAATTCTAAAGGAAATATAAAAATGACTTGGAATAAAATAAATAATTTAATTGGGAAACAAAAGCAGTCTTTAGATGAACCAATAATAAAATACTTAGGAGAAAATAAAAGTCACGGAAATATTGCAAATGAATTTGTAGAAAATTTTCAAAACAACGTTAAAGCCATACTCCATAAATGCGACAAAAAAACATTAGATTTAAATTCAACTAAGCCAATAGACAGAACTATGTACATTCCGAAAAGTAAGTCAGAAGATATTCAGAAAATTATAGCTGGTTTAGATGCCAATAAATCACCTGGATTAGATCAAATTAGAGTAAGAGATCTCAAATTAATTAACAAAAAGATTAGTCCTATTATTAGTAAAATTCTTAATCTGTGCTTAGATACAGGATTATATCCAAATTTTTTAAAGATAGCTTTAATAAGACCTGTATATAAAGGCGGTAATCACAAGGATTACAACAATTATAGACCCATCAGCATTTTGTCAAGTATTAACAAAATCTTTGAAAAATATATCGCAGGCAAGGTGCAGACATACCTAACGACTAATAATATTATCAATGAAAGCCAATACGGGTTCCAAAAAAATAAGAATACCGATCAACTCCTATCTAATTTTACAAACCACGTAAATAAGTGCCTGAATGACAAAAAACACGTCATAATTGTCCTTGTGGATTTTAGCAAGGCATTCGACACAATTAATCATGATCGACTCATAAGGACCCTTGACGATGTAGGTATAAGAGGCAGATACAAAGAGTTACTGCGCAGTTACCTAAGTGATAGAGAAATGGCGGTAAAAATAGGGGACTCGATTGGTAAAAGTGTTAGGATAACAGAGGGTACACCACAGGG
The DNA here is from genome assembly GCA_944548615.1 of Micropterix aruncella. NCBI lineage: Eukaryota > Metazoa > Arthropoda > Insecta > Lepidoptera > Micropterigidae > Micropterix > Micropterix aruncella. Next base: position 14,781,597 of record OX155961.1, read on the forward strand.
CTCCGTATTGGGACCTATGTTTTATTTGATATATTGCAACACTATATCGAATATATTTTTTAAATCAAAAGTGTACCAATTCGCTGATGACACAGCGATAGTGGTTGAGCACGATGACGTAAATACTGCAAACACAATCATGAACCAACAATTCCTACAACTGTTGCGCTGGTCCCATGACAACGGCCTCGTTATCAACCATACGAAGACAAAGGTATTGTACGTCACCTCTCCCTATAAAAAAAGGGGCGAGATAGCTATTAAAGCACACTCGTATACGTGCATTCACGATAACGTATCACATCTAAACTGCTCCTGCAATAGTCTAGAGGTTGTGAGTACACATAAATACCTGGGCTTAATGCTTGACAAAAACTTTAATTGGGAAAGTCACATACTTCTACTGTGTGGAAAACTCAGGTATTTTTTAAAACTATTCTTTCACCTGAAATCCGTAGTACCTCATAATATTATGAAAATCATATACTTTTCACTTGTAAATTCTATACTAGGATATGGCATTCAGGTATGGGGACTTACATTTCCCACGTACGTTAGGAAAGTGGAAAATATTCAAATTCGAATACTGAAACAAATGGCACCAAAAGGCTCAATACAAATTAAGCAAAATAATTACACAGAACTCTACTCCTCAATTGATGTCTTGCCTATAAGTTTCTTCGTATGGTATAAAATTCTGCTTGACAACAACGAAAACGGTTCGTTACGAATACCTGCCGATCATATACACAGAACTCGGCTACGTGAAAAGGGGTATTTGAAATATAACAAGCAAAACAATTATTACGGCGATAGAACTCTTGAATTCATTGTTCCAAAATTATCCAATCACTTTTCAATAAAATTAGACAACTCAATCAGCAAATACTTACTAAAGAAAACATTGAAACTTATACTACTAAGCAACCTAAATAATGACTTACCCAGGCGAGCTAATTGAAATAATTTAAATATTATGTAATATAAATACTATAACAGAGAAATTAAAAACTATATTAGTGTAAATTAGCATAAATATGTAAAAGAAGTAGCATAACTGTGACAAGTAAAAATTCTATTAGACTAAATTAGCATTAACATCAAGTAGAATAATTATGGTAAACCAAGCTAATTAAGATAAGTTAGGTTAGGTTAGGGCATAAGTATAGATATCTAGTATGAATCATTTCATTAGTGTAATCATTTGTTATTGTAATTGTAAACAAAGTAAGTATACCAGGATAATTAGTATAGGTTAGGTTAGATTAGTAAGTAGGCATATCAATTTAGTGGAAAAGCATATTTATAAGTGTATATTCAGCTAGTTATGATAGGAGATATAGGTCAGATTAGGTTAGGTTAGGAAGTCAATGCATCTACTTAACGTAGAAAGTTATAATAGTTAATAAAAGTATAATAGGCAATAGATAATATAAGTCAGATATAAACACATTATTGTTAGTTACCCACTGAAAAGGCACTAGCCTTAGTGGGGAACTGTGACATGTAATTTGTATCTTTTTTTATGAATAAAGACTACTACCAAAAAAAAAAAAAAAAAAAAAAATCAAATTAATTTCATTTCTCTCTTCGATATTCCCAAGATAACGTCATACGCATTCGCTATGGTGAAAATGAACTTGAAAATGCTAACCACATTAATTTTTTAAGTATCCATTTAGATAGTAAACTCCAATGGTCAACTCATTTAGATGAATTGAGCGGAAAATTAGGTAGTGCCCCGTTTGCCATTAAAAACATTAAAATGTTGTACGGCTTTGAAGCCACAAAATCTGTATACTTAGCATATTTCCATACATTATTAGGTTATGGTCTCATGTTCTGGGGAATTGCGGCAAATTCGGTAAGAATCTTTAGACTGCAAAAAAGAGCGACCTGCGCTGTTTCAGCTGAACAGAATGGGTCTTCGTGGCCAACTCAACAACGGACCCATTAAGGCCCGTTGCTACTGGTAGTACGCATATCTCATAAACTTTCCGCTTTAGGTTGATGAGCATCGCTGGGTCTCTCATAATGTAGGCAAGGTTTCCAAAGGCCACCCAATCCAATCCCACGCGTCTGACAACTTCTTAACGTCGGTTGCCTTTGTCCAGTTTGAGTTTATGGCCCAGATAAATGTAGTGGTCGACGACTTCGAGTGTCGGCTCTCAACGGTGATCTGGACTGTTCACCTTCAAACCCACTCTCGCTGATGCTGCGTGGAGTTCCCCGAGCATAGTATTAAGTTGTGATGGGTCACTGCTAATCAGGCATGGGTCACATGTACGATGATTATATTTTAACATTAGTCTTTGTTAACAAAAAATCTTAAATTCTGTTTTTATATATTATTTTGACAACGCATTCTACTTATTTTGACTTGGTGTTATTATATTACATTTTAAATTATTTACCATATAACATATCATAATAATAACATTTTTATATTTTCTCTTGACTTTTTTTCTTTCCATTTTTTTCTATTTTATAACTTTCCTTTTCTCTTTCTTTTAGTTTAAGTCTGTTTTGTTCGCCTGACTCTATTTAACTGAGGTTTAGGTTCAATTTTATTGCCGATTTTATAACAGCATTGCGATTTATTTTTGACGCCCATATTTTAAAGCAACATATTTTTTTATGAGCATTTAACCGCAACGTTTCAATAATTTATTGTATTATTAGGGCCCAGGCCATCCTAGATCGGATTAATCTCAGCTTGGTAACCAATCAAATAAGCATGACGATGAGGTTTTGTCATTTAATGTCATTTTTCTAAGACAATTAAAGTTTTATAGAAAGTCCTAAATAAATGTCCTAATAAAATATATTCTAAATAAAAAATAATGTCCTAAATATATCCTAAATCAAAAATATCCCGAAAGTATTCTAAGAGCCATTTGAAGCCCAGTCCAGAAATTATAAAGTGGGTACATGGCCACCTATTCAGACCCTGTGAGCTCGCGCTCTCATCTCCCAAAACTGGACACCTGCATGCAATTTAAGAAACTCATACTACTCTTGGACATACCGGGTCTTGGACAAGTCATAAATTAGGCAATTTTGTGTTCAAGATTCCATGACCCAATAAAACTGAGGTCAATTAGTACAATTATATATTATAGTTAGTAGGTTTTAAAATGCAAACTTGCTTTTTTTTAGTTAGATGGCAAAAAGAAAAAAGTACTTTACTTCTTCCAAGACCTAACTATCCTACCTCTGGGTAGGTAAATCCTTGGTATTTTTTATTACATCCCTGATAACAATACTTCTTTAAAATATACCTGACAAATATATATATAGCGGTTAAAATTTTGTTTTTCTGTATGTTGATATAGCAGACGTACCACGTACATTCGTATAGGTAGGGCGGTTAAAATTGAGCTGGTAAAAGTCAGTATCCATAAGATTATTCCACATAGCAACAATTAGTTAATTGAAAAGAGATTAAATTCATTCTGCAATATAAAAGTGGAAATGCCAGGTCATGCGTGCGATGGGTGTGGCATTAAATAAAATCAGCTAAAATAAATCAAAGGTCGAGGCGTTTTGTTCTCCAAAAGTTCGATGATGCCCCCACTTAGCCGACTTGTTGACTGCCGTATAAATAGTTAATAGTGTGCTAGATAAAGGCACATTCAAGTTCAGGTATCAAACCAACCGCCAGAATGACCTTACGAGTAAGTTAAGATTTTTTTAATATTTAAACTAAAAGTGAAATGACGGATAGCCAATCTATCTGACAGGTATAGGTCGACAATAACAAGCTAACAGCAAGTTACAACTGCAAATTGTTAAAATATAACTAAGACAAGGAATCGTTTTAACCCCTTGGAGACAGCGGTAGGTGAAATCTATAACGCTACAAGAGAGCCTGAATTGGAAATAAAACCATCTAAGTATGAGTACTCAGGTAAGCTGCTGCTTTGTCTGTCATGACAAATAAAAAAGTATACGAAAACAAGTCATGACCCTCATTTCACTCTAAATGTGAAACTAAAGGTAAACCATAAGAAGATTCACATAGAGTAAGGAATACCTAGACTATGATTTAACCTTACGGAAACCCCCATATTTCAAGTAATTGTGGTCGAAAACAGACAAGCACCAACGGTATAAGAGAAGATCGAATATGAATATTAAAATTGATCGAATATGAAAATTGACTGTAAGGGAAATTAAACAATTTATGGTGTTTGGAGTAAAGGTATGGCGCAAGATCTTCGGCACTCTCAGAATGAATTGAAACACATACATGAATAAAATCTGAGGCTATTATAAGTAGAGCAACACACAATTGACGCAGAATTGAATAGTAGCTCTAAAGAGTGTTTGGGACATAAGCAATATACTAATATCATCAAGATGGTGCAGAAAGAGAGACGACACCTGTGGGGTAAATGGCAGTCAGAAGTGGCAGAGTATTTTTCAACAAGCGAAAATCCAGCTAAGGCTGCAGCACCATTAAGTACCTAAGTATATTATTACCAATTATGTGGCGTATTTGGGATGAGAAACCTAAACACATAAAAAGGATATATTTGTCACATTTCCGATTTACTGATGTAAATCGCAAGTTTTGTGAAAGGAACTACTAAATAATGATCTAAATTATGTTCCACCGTAACTTCTCCAAAACAGAAAAAAAACATAAGTCATTTTGTCAATGCCCCGAAACCCGTAAAGCTTTCACTTCAACTTGAAGGTGAGCCCTGACAGAATCCTCTAGTAACAAAATTAAGGCTACTGGGCTTACCAAGGAGTGCTTAAAATTTCGTGTACGATTTAACAACCGAACTATAAGTACAAATCACGATCTACAACTAATTATCGAGGGCAAAATACCAGGACGGAGAAGCTCAAGAGATGCCGAATTTATTGACTATATCCTTATTCTGGTCAGCATAGTTGAGGCGCCCGAGGAAAAAAGTAGATAAGAAACGATATTTGATAGAAATTGAACATCCATTGATCTGAAATCGGGATTTTATGCCAACCATCATGGTGAGAGTTTTCGAGCAATGAGTTATACCAGTATTTTAACTTTCGGGGCCGATATGTATGCCCAGACATCAACTTTTACGCAACCAGTAATGACACATGATTTGGGTGAATCTGCAGTGAATTTCTGTCCGTGTAGAAGAAATAGTAAAATTTACATCTAGTTATGTAAACACGGCCCAACATGTATATCAACACGGTGGCATAGTGGCTAGGTCGCCTGATCTTACCTTGTTAGGTTGCGGGTTCCATTCCTGGCTGGGTCATCATTTTCCATTGGGATAGAATTAAGAGATTTGTCTTAAATTCTGTCGATCGAATGCAGTAACAAGATACACGCAGACATATCTCCGCACATACATGTCAACACATATTAGGGTTGCATGTACAAGTATGTGAAATGATAATAAACCCGCCCATTGTGAAATTTCACAATAAAGAAAGCAAACAAACTATGGTTTCATACGGTATTACTTTATAAAATAGCAAAAAATATGGATTTTTGATAGCATTTAATAATTACAATTTTGATATGAATTGTTTTGTAAAAGCCAAATTAAAGTGTTCTAATATTCTTACAGTTCCTGTCGATCCTCGCCTTCGTGGCTGCAACGTCAGCTCAATTCGCCTACAACCCGCGGTTCCTTCCCGGAAGGTTCGCCTCCCGATTTGCCACACCGTACTCAACCCTGGCTCCGGACTTCTCCGCTCTATCAGCGACAACCCTTGAAGATCTCCCTTCGCCAACCCCTGAAATAATCCTCGCTGCGGATCCAGTAGACCCTCTCGTATCAACCACAGCTCCTGATGTGGCGATTCGCCCAAGATTCCCATTCAGGGCCGTCTACCGCCGACCGATTTTCGAGCCCTTAGCCGCCAGGACCTACGCCCCAGAGCCGTTCGTTCCAGCGACCTTGCCTCCTGCACCAGTTCCAGTATTCCGTGGACCGGCTCCGAGAATTCCTGCTCCAGTTCCAGAATACGAAGATGGCCCCGCGCACTACCAATTCCAGTACGATGTCAGCGTCCCCGAAACCGGTGACCAGAAGAGCCAGGAGGAGTCCAGGGACAACGACGTTGTCCGAGGCTCCTACTCCGTCGTTCAGCCTGATGGTCTTCTGCGTATTGTAGAGTACACCGCTGACGATGCCAATGGTTTCAACGCGATCGTCAGATACGAAGGCTTGGGAGCCAGGCATCTACCAATTCCTTCTCCAGCCGCCATTATATAAGATTTCACCACGGATGGTTGATGTTATATTTTCCACCTAATTTAATAAGTTATTTTTTCACGATTCAATAAAACTTTCTGCAGTTCTTTCAAATCTGTCTTTAATACAGTAACTAGCTGTTGCCCGCGGCTTCGCTCGGGGCAAATTTGGGGCAAGATAGATCCCTTTTTTTCAATCAAGTGGTAAGTTTTTGCGTGTAATATATAAGGTATCCTACGTCCTTCTCTGTACCCCTGTCAGTATATACTTCATGATGATCAACTAAGTAGTTAAGGCGTGAAGATGTAACCATCGCGGTGCTTGCGCTACGCATATTATCGAGATAAATGTTGAATTTATAACGAGGTTCTAGCGCCTTCTCGCGTCCGGGAACCGTTGCGCGAAACTATTTTGATTTTTAGGGTTATTTACCTTTTCTCACCCCCTAAGTGATAAATTTTTAAAAAACATGAAACATGTATTTGCTTATTTGGTTAATATAATTGAAACCCCTTTTCGCCCCTTCAGGGATTGAATTTAAAAAAATACGAAATGCGTATTTGCCTAGATGTTTATTAAAGTGTTCCTACAAATTCCATCTAATATCGTTTTTCCATACAAACTTTTAACCCCTTTCACCCCTTTAGGGATTGATTAAAAAAAACACAAAAGAGCTATTTGCATATTTATTTATTAGAGTAATCTTACAAAGTTTCGAAATAAATCGTTCATTTTATACCGTTTATTCCTATAAACTTTGGAACCCCGTTTTACCACTATAGGAGTTGAATTTAAAAAAAAACACGAAGCACCTATATGCTTGATTGTTTATTAGAGTAACCTTATATAGTTTTGAAAAATAATTTCTTCCAAAATCGTTCATCCATAGAAATTTTTAAACTTCGTTTCACCCCTTTAGGGGTTGAATTTTGGAAAACTTGGTACACCTATTTCCATATTTGTTTATTTAGATAATCTTACAAAGTTTCGAAATTAAAGTCCATCTATATCGTTTCTCCATACAAATGTTATAACCCCTTTTCACTACTTTAGGGGTGGAATTTTGTAAAACCACGAAAGACATATTTTCTTACGATTATTAGAGTAATCCTACAAAGTTTCGAAATAAAAAGCACATCTAATATTGTTTATTCATACAAATTTGGAACCCTGTTTCACCCCTTTAGGGGTTGAATTTTGAAAAAATATGAAACACGTGTTTGCTTACTTATTTATTAGAGTAATCTTACAAAGTTTCGAATTATAAAGTCCATCTAACATCGTTTATCCATACAAACTTTGAAACCCCGTTTCACTTATTTAGGGGTTGAATTTTGAGAAAACATGAAACACCTATTTTCTTATTTGTTTATTAGAGTAATCCTACAAATGTACATCTATATCGTTTCTCCATACAAACTTTTCACCTCTTTAGGGGTTGAATTTTGAAAAATACGTCCTTAGTGAGCGCCTGCGTCCTAAAAGGAATCTATGCTAAAAATTTCAGCTTTCTAGGTTTAAGAGTTTGGGCTGGGCGTTGATGAGTCAGTCAGTGAACGAATCGGAACTTATCTTTTTATATAAGAGAAAACGATGTTTAAATAGCATTTTTTTTGAATTACAAGGAATTTTGTTGAATCCTGTATATTCTATATATTCCTGGCTAAGATGGATAAGCCGTTGGCCTCTTACGGGCATGTGGCGGAGCTTGACGGTGGATTGTTTTGTCCTAAGTCTTCTGCGCTCACTTCACAGGAGATAGAACGTTTATTTCGTTAAAACTTCCTGAGGTGAGGGTTTCGCCCGTTGTAGTTGACAACTCCACATAATGACCGTTGAGGAGTCTCCTCGTTGGTAGCCAGCCCTGGGTGCAGCAGCCATGTCATGGTAAAATTTAGAACGGGCTATCATAATTAAATACGTATAACAAATTTCGAGTATCTGCTGTTGACCGTGCAAGAGTAGCGTCGTCGAGATCCAATCGTGTAGAATCAGAGCATGCTTACCATAATAATGCATTGTTATCGAAACTGAACCAACATGTAAAATTTCAAGTTGTGTTCAAAGTGGTTCTAATTCAGCTTCTTTAATTGGAAGAAGGTAAGTAAAAGCATGGAAATATACATCTCTCGTAGTACGTGCGCCGGACGCATTTTCTCCGTCTGGTGTGTATTATTACGAGCTGTCGTCTGAACACTTTAAAAATCCTTTCAAAATTTTTAATCCTACCCGCAAGGTATTGTACCTTTACTTACATTTTTCGCTATGGGATGTTACCAAACCTATATGACAATGGCTTCCTATGCCCCGCTCCGCATTTTTTATTAAAGGTACTATAGATAATATAGATACTTAGACAATCACTATAGGTATTATAGATACTTATACGTGTGGCCCGGTGGATTAGTGGCTAGGTCGCCTGATCTAACATTGTAAGGGTTCGAGTTCGATTTCTGGCTGGGCCGCCATTTTCCATTGGAATAAAATTAACGGAATTGCATTCCAATTCTGTCGATCGAATGCAATGACAAGACACACACATACACACATACATATAAACACATCGTAATATGGTAGGTTGTAAGAGATTGACAAATGATAATAAACCCGTCCTTAGCGTCCGTAGCCCCGTTGACACCGGTTCTCCTCATTGTTTCCAAAGTTAAGCAGCGGCGGGCGCGGTGTCACGTTGTATGGATAGATGACATAATAATAGTATAATAAAAGAATGAAATTATAAAATAAATCTTTAATTACAATACGTCGACCGACCGACGGAATACATTTGGCGATCAAGCTTAGAGATTTAATTAATGATATAATAATTTAAAATACAATCAATTTAAAATCAAATCAAAATTTGAAGGAAGAATTAAAAAAAGCAAGAACCTCAGGTCGAGGGCATATTTTCCGAATTCAGGCTTATGGGATAACCTTCCGAGGCCGGATGGCAAAAGACGATATCGGAGAGATCCCGCGGCTTAGCCGACACGATGAACGTCTTACGGGGGTCGGGCACGGACTGCCTCGAAGTCGGCCCCCGAAGAGGTGCTTGAAGAGCGAAGAAAGCAGGAACGCTTGACGACGCTTAAAGAGGGTAGATGGGCGCCCGCGGTGAGGCGGTCGTCGACTCTCGCCCGGGGCGGGCGCAGAATCTGAGGCGGGCGACGGGACGCTGGGAGTGCCTGGGATTTATATTTACGCGATCAGCGATTTGGCAGAAAACGCTTATTCTCATGGGCTTTAATTAAAAAGAAAAAGGAGATGTCAGCTGTCGAGGCGTTTGACATTTCGATGTATTCTAATTTTCTATCGATTTATATCGAGTAAAATGAACAATATGAATCTATGTCGTTTCCACGCGAGGAAATGTGACCCCAAGATTTCCTCGTCGTGACAGCGGTCAATACTGGGATGGGTGACCGCCTGAGTGTCTGACTGCGTGATGCTACAAATGCCCACCAAGAAGATGGTGCCAATAGGCAACAAGGAAATATAACAATAGGCAACTGGAAAATTTCATAATAAAGTCTAGAAACATGCAAAGACACAAATTATGTGTGGTACATATTTCAACTTATTAACTAATCACATCTCATGATGACTCACAACGCTTTATATATAATATGTTTTTTTCAAACTTGAATGCCAATGCTTACAAATTAATACATACATATTTTATGGTCAAACATTATATGTTTCATTCTTTATTGAAAACTAATTTAAGATTAACTGATTATCATACTGAAAATAGTTTAATTATTCATAACACGATTTGATTAGGTGTGATAATTAGATTAAGCATATCAAACAGATCAATAAAACAATTGTCTTATATTATTTATGAACGTTATTTTAAATCCGAGAAAATGTGATATTTTTCCTCAGCGAGCCTTAGTCTCCTCGCCAGTGCTTCAGCTTATCCTGAAATAAAATCATGTGGTTACAAAATATTCCGATTAAATCCTTTTATAATTTGATGGTTTTCGATTTCATACAAAGTACTCGTTTTTATACAGAGACTATTTTTGCCTTTCGGGTTATAAAAAAGCTCTGGCGGATCAGAAATTAATGTCAAAAATCGAAATTTACGTTATCATTTTCTAAAATCCCCTTAAATCCGGGCAGTGTAGAGGATCGAACACTGCCGGGGGAACTTTCGACAAGTTTAAACATTAGAGCTTTCTGCTCTACCGAGTAATGTTGCATAACCAAATTTACGGTTGATAGGTATATAATATAGGTATATATATATATATATATATATATATATATATATATATATATATATATATATATATATATATATATATATATATATATATATATATATATATATATATATATATATATATATATATATATATATATATATATATATAAATATATATATATATATATATATATATATATATATATATATATATATATATATATATATATATATATATATATATATATATATATATATATATATATATATATATATATATATATATATATATATATATATATATATATATATATATATATATATATATATAAAAGTATTTAATTTAATTTACTTGTACGTAAATTACGTTGATATGAATATGTGTATGTATATGTATACAAGTATTTATAGGTATATCGTCGCCTTACAATTATAGCTCGATAACTCGAATTTAGTACCGGGATAAACCCGGTTTAATTTTTTTTTATAGTCTCACTCGTCCACCATTTTTGATTTGTGGAAACTAATAAGTGGACCTAAATACTAACCTTAACCTATTTATTGTAAGTGGATATATCGATTTTTTGCGCTACGATAGCAGACAGTACTGCGAACTTTCAGATAGATATGTCTACATATCGATTTTTAGTAGGTATTATAGCTGGAGCTGATTTTCAACTTGTCAAGCACCGTGAATTCCTAAGGCGGGGGAATTTCAGTAATCTGGTTTTAAGGAAATATACTGGCATACTTATCTCAAAAATACGAATTTTCGAGTTATCAAGTTACAATTGTAAGGCGACGATATGTATATTGCATTTATGTATAAATTAAAAAAAATAAAAAATGTTCGCCTAATACCTATGTATGTATATGTATGTATATATACTTTCAAATTTGCTAGAAGGCCATTATTGGTTTAGGGAAATAATAAAAAATTCTTTCCCACTAATGTGTAAGTATATAACTGTAACATACAGCGTGGTTGTAAGCATTATACAAGTGTAAATGTTTTTTTTTTTTTTTCATATTACCGAACGTAATACTGGTCAGCTCACGGAAAAGCAATATCCTTATTATCATATCATTATCCCTAGATACGGGCGTTTTTGCTGAGTTAGGTATGCGATGAACCAATGGTTGTGGGTTTAATTTATTTCTCCAGTAACTCTTATAATAATGATTATGAATAACATAGCATTTCTGCGGGAAATTGTATTGATCATAATAAATAAATAAATTATAAAAAAAATATTTGTTGACTGGAATTCCTCAAATTTCGACAATAATTTTATTATACTGATTAAATAGGGGACTTCATAGTTGTAGTTGCTTTTACGACAGTGAAATTGACCCGACATTCTGAAATTAAAATGCACCCAGCTTTTTCTAAAGACCGCTCAACCGTTTCTGAAATTCTCCAATGAACTAGACATTCGTTAACGTTTGCGGTCAAATGTTAATGTTTTCTACTTAACTTCGATGCGATCCACCTTATTAGTCGATTTATTGGTTTAGCCCAGAAATGTCAAACTCCCTCCAAGGACAACGGAATACTAATGCAGCTAAGATTTCGCAATTTCAAACCAACAGTATAAATACATGTGCCATTGACATATATTGCTCAGTTAGAACTAAATTTGGTCAGTCAAACGGCAGACATGATCTTGAGAGTAAGTATACAATAGAATTAGAAAACTAAGTCCTCTATATTCATATATGTTTAATTATATCTTTTTAAAATCAATTTATCTTTTTAAAATATATTAAAACTTCTTATCATAATTATACGTTAAGTACTTAACTTATTTCCAGACATGTATTTAGGATGAACTAGGAAAAATAAAACAAGTAAACAAAAAGGAATTTCAAATAGATCAATTGGCGTTTTTCCTTGAACATGCATTTTGAACATTACCTTTTTATAGTAAGGAGCACATTATACCAACCAGTAGCTTTACTCTCGAGCTAGAGGGCAATACGGGAATACGGCGCGAGGAATGTAAAGACGGGCGTCGGCCTAGTAGCGGAACATCTGGCGACCATATCCGAGCTCTAACGAATCGTGACGTATTCGCTTTGATTTCAATTTTATTCTAAGAGAAGCTACTGTCTGGGGTATACTGTGCTTAGGAGTGTCGCAAAATCATTGTGTAAAAATAATCCCATATTTTTTTCAATAAATACATAAAAATAAAATAAAATAAATTAATTTTACAGAACATTGAGACCCAGATCTATTATATAGCTTTGAATAGATCTATATTATAGCTTTGAATAATTTGTTTTCAAAAACGATAATACATTTTTTTTAAATTAATAATGTATGTAGGTAAACCAATAGTATTCAAATACATAGTAGCCATCTTATTAATAATTTCGATGCATATATATGGTGACCAGGTGACCAGATGTTTTAAACTGCAAACATTAATACTGTGTTGTCTTCGGAACTATATGTGTATGTAGCAATTCACTGTTTTCGTAATAGGTCTTATTCGTTTGAACAAAAGAAATCCACTTCCTTGAGCCGTTTTAGAAAAAAATATGAGTTGTGGGTGCCAAAATCACTATTCTCTTGATTGTATTTGATACTTTCGATCCGCTTAAAATCGCTAATGTGGATCAATAATGTAAGGCGTATAAATGGTCGCTTACTGTGACATAACAACATCTATATTTCTCATGCCTCCAATAACACAGTTTAATAGCTTTCCAAAACTAGTTCCTTCCTAATGGCTGCAATTACTGCGCAGCGTTACACAAATTGTAAGTTTTGGTGTCACAGATAATCGATAGATTGTAAATAATAAATTATAATAATAGGTAATTAATTATTGGTTTCATGGATATATAATGAATAGAATAATGGATTAATAAATATATTCTCTATTGCAATAGATAATAAAGGGTACGTAATAGGTTCGTAAAACAATACAGGAAAGAAAGCTAAAGGTCTAGTTGTGTTGAAATAGGTAATATGTCTTAAATAATTCCTCGAATAAAATAGCCACGAAGAGCTTGAACGTGAGAAGGTAACAGGTTCCGTAACCGGGCTGCATGGATAGTATATGAATATGAATGGGATTGAGAGCGTATTACCTTAAAAGGATCTGAGTGAAATGTATTACTTAATAAGAGAGCGAAAAGTTGCTTAAAATAAATAGGTCAAGTGGGATTATAAAGGAGAGATAATAAAAGTATTTTTTTACGTTCATGAATCCTTAGCCATTGCATCTTGCGTAGGTCAATGATGAATCTACTGCAAAAAAAGTGCTACATCGCAATACATTCAATAGTTAGTTACTTGCCAATTTTACAAAAGAGGGTTAAAGGTTTTCGATTATCAAAAATTGCCTGTTGCCAGAAAAAATTAAAAAAAATCAAAACTGAAATACTGGCTTCCTCCTGGCCTTCAAAAACTGAATACGAGGCTAAACCTATAGACAATCTCATGCCAAAAGTAATCATTGCATATTTAACGAGTGAGCAAATTGCTATGGCTTTCCTTGACGACTTTCCAGGTGTAACTATATACAAAATAAATTAGATTTGTGCCACTAGTCATCAGGCGATCGTCAAAACGAAGAAGAAACAATGCAATGAAATATATGAAAAATACAAACAAATGAAATATAAATACGCAGTTAGACCACAAAGGAAGAAAATCTGTTTTGACTAATTAGACGATACACTGGCATCAAAATGACTATTTATAAGGTTATATGTAGGGATTCTTCTAAGTTATAATACCAAAGAGCATTGTAATATGTGAACCTACTCTTAAGATACGGAATTATTTCAATATCTCAAAAATAAACCTCTCTCAAAAATCGAATATATAAATAAATACTACTAGATTCGATCATTGTAATCCTAAACGTGAAAGAAATAGCTTCAACGTGTAAAATTTCGACACAAAAAAAAGAAATAAAAAAAAAGTTTTTTTCAACTCAGTGTTTAAAAAAACTCATCTATCCTACCGCCAAGTATGTGTTTATGTATTATTTTTTTTTAAACTATCATAACCTACCGAAATGTATGGGTTTGACGCTTATTTGAATGCCTATATCTCGCTTATTTATTAAGACCGAATAAAGATTATTGCAGATTCGGAATGAGCGTAGTGACTATATACTCGAGTGACCATAAAAAATCAACAATATAGAAGTGGTTCCTATACTGCAATAATACTCAAGATACTATATACAAGATATCTAAATATTTGCAAAGTGTATTAGCCATAGGTACATAACATTATACAAAGTACATAACATATACAAAGGACATACCATTATACAAAGTTATAAAGCAATCATATTGTAAAAAGGTGTACTTTAACAAAATGTACTCAATATAATATAATTAATAAATTCTAAGAGAGCATATAAATTCATAGGAGGCAGATATTTTTCATCAGCGCTTTCAGATATATACATAGTTGTCATCAATAAATTTAATTTGACTACAGAGGTTATTGTGGAGGTCAAAGCCTCCATAAATGCTTGTAAAATTAAATTTGTTTGGCCGAGGAGGTTGCACGTATTTATGTACATAGGTATATCTGGTATCGTGCGAGTAGATCTCCCAGTATTGAATTGCAACCTTTTTTTCTATGGTATTCTCAAATCAAATTCAAATTCAAAGTCAAATTCAAATTTCTTTATTAAATTTATAAAGGTGCAATTATTTCAATTACAAAGCCATCCTAATTAGGCCTCGCCTGTACTAAGGTAGGCTTAATCTATTATATTTGTATGTATTTTATTTTTATTTTATTTTATTTTATTTTGTAGCAAACTTACAGATATTAAATATATGAAACTAGTATTTTAAAAACATATTCAAACGAAACCAATTTACTATCCTATGAATAGTTTGCAATGCTTGCATTACAAATTAACAGAAATAACATGAACACGTTGATAGTAGAGATAATAAAGCTAAAAATAATATAAGGGTAAAAAAAGTAATAATTAAATAGGTTGTAAATATGGTTATTTGGATATAGCAAAATAGAAGTATGGGTTATTGGATAATAATATTTATTATACATAATAGTATGTTATAATAAAATAATAATATAATAATCATATAATACAGTACATTAGGAAGGAACTTAGTGAACTCTTAAGAAGTAGGAGATATTGGAGTTTATATGCGAGGTATCAATTGAGTATCATTGTATGCAATGAATAATTGTATGCATTGACTAAAATATATTATATTTAAGTAGATAGATATGTATACATATAATAGTAGGTAACAATATGAAAATTAAATAAATACATACATATACAATTACATACACAATAAAATATTTGTAAATTTCTGTAGATATATTAAGTATACTTACTATAAAGATTGGATAATTCCTGAGTTTTTTAATGTATATGATAATATTGTCTTCGTTTCCCGTCGACCATTAGTCAAAAGTGACTTAGTCGCTTCTAGAAACACATCTCTTAATACATTGTATTGAAGAATGAACCATAACTCAAATCAAATCGAGTTATTACTCTTAGACAGAATGATTTAGAAATTACAGTTTCCTTTTAGTACAACGCCACTTTCACAATAGTTTGTTCGCAAATCATTGTAACAAAGTAGATATAAATTAAAGTAAACTTACAAATTAATCTTAACAAAATCCTATTCTTATTTTTTTTCAGAAATGTCTCACTCTGGTGTTACTTGTTATAGTAGGGTCACGAGCGCAACGCAACCGATACTCCTCGAGATATTCCAAAACTCGTACACCAACTACTCCTGAGCCTACTCAGCCAGTGACATATCCTCCCATTATCCTTCCTGATGTCCCAACTCCTACTATTCAAGAGTCTCTTCCAATACAGAATCTGGAAGAAGCATCTCCTCCGTCAGTAGAATTTCAACTGCCGCTGTACTACGAACAGTTTTTCCAACAACGACAGCCAGCACAAATGGAGGAGCAAGTACAGGTGGTTCAGTACGCTCAGCCATCGCTCGATCTTGAAGCCCCATTTGAAACTCCGGTACAAACACAGGAGCCAGAAGGACAACCGATATACTTACAACTCATTCCATACGAATCTCAACAACCTATTCTTCCAGAGCCTATAATTCCTCAGAATGCTTTCTTAGTGCCGACTCAAACAGAGCCAACTACAACACTTACTACAAAGGCAGCGCCTACTTTGAAGCCAAAACCTCGTATCCGCGTTCGTCCTACTACCACTCCACAACAAGCGCCAGTCACATTAGAATATTTTGTACCGCCAACAACTTCCGCACCGGAAATAGAACCTCCATCTCCAGAGCCTACTCAACCGCCGACTCTTCAAGCTTTCTCGCCAAGACGTTTACCTCAACCGGCCCCAAGACTAAAACCCCAAAACTTTAGAACAGCCGAACTAGCATACGACGACTCCAACAATGTAAAACCCAGCAGCAAACCAGTAGAAATTCCGGTCAAATACAACTTCCAATACGGCGTGAACAACGAAGAAACAGGAGATATCAAATCTTTAGAAGAATCCAGAGAAGATGATGTTGTCAAAGGTAGCTACTCAGTTGTAGAACCGAGCGGGAGGATTCGCATAGTAGAATACACGGCTAGTGATCGCGATGGATTTGTGGCAAAAATCAGATACGAAGAACCCAAAAGTAAAACTACACCCGAAAAATTGGGTCAGATACACGTAGTATAAAAACGTTTTTTTTTTAAACCAGTGACTGATATGTTAAGGTTATTTATTTGTAATAAATAATGTTTTACTAAATGGCCATTTATAAACGTAACAAATTTTGATAAGCTGATTTTGGTTATTTTAATATGTCCTTTGATCGTCTGTGGATTTTAGTCGGATATAAAGTAACAACGTGTTCGATAGCGTTTCTTTGTGAACCTAAATCGGAAATTAGTTCGTGTGAACACGACAGCGCAATCAATACGTTAGAACTGAATGTGAATTGAACAGTTGTCACTTGTCGACATTAAAACTACCGCTTGCTTTAAGTTCAACAGGTAGTTTTGAAGCCGGAAAATCGACCTTCCTTCTTTTCACATTCCGCTCTAAGGCTTTGCTCCGTCTCTTTCTTTCACTAGGAAACGCAATCGAGCCCGACATGACCCTAAAATTATAGGCTTGTACATATACATATATGTAATAGAAATGGCGATCAAGATACTAGATGAAATGTCCACGAAACAATTAACGAATATTAAAAGATACATGAAAGACAGGTATCGCTACAGAATAGAGAAGAATCATTTAGATCTTGTACTAAAATTTCATTGTTTTTTTGTATAAATAAAAATTTTAGGATCCTCTTCAAGACAGAGATTTTAAAAAATATGGGATTTCTATTTTTCATTGGATTAGTAAATGCTACAAATGCCACAAAATGCTACAATTCCTTGCAGTGCAACTGTGAACATGAAGATTGCATGCCAGTCTACTTATTTTTCATCATCTTTAATAATTTAATTTAATTTGTAATTTACAATAATCAATACAGTACAATGAACAATATATACAGTTAAAATATCATAGACAAAAATACAGTAGCAAAAATCTGATAATATGATATGACAAAAACTGTTGCCAGTGATTCTGTATTGATGTCACCTAACTAGGATATAGCCTGTTCTAAGGCTGACATTTAAATTGATATAAATATATGAATTAACCTATATAAAAACTATGTAAAGAAAATATTATAATGTAATTGAATAAATGTATACACTTATAGTTATTAATAATCATTATTAAATGGACAAAGTAAAATTGGAACAATAAACTTGTTAACCATAATCATAATTAAAAAAATGATGCTCAAAGAGCTTTTCTCTAAAATTGCTAAAATAGAGTAGGATAATCTAAAAAAAAAAAAATTTGTAAAATAATAAAACATAAATTTTAATGGGCATATAAAGAAGTATTTAAAAAAAATACGTGTGGCACTCGGGGACTGCCGCGGTAAAGCTATTGCATAGCATTTTTAACAACTTATGCAATTATAATTATTAAGCTATTGCATAGCTTTTATCGCGGGCCTAGGCCAGCGCGGCGACCGAATGAAGAAATTTCTTAACGAAAATTAATGATTTTAAACTGATAATTACGTCTAAACGAGTACTGCTTACGATTCGAAAAAAATATATGTTAAACAAGAACATTTTCCTAATATTCTTAGCTTTGAATATTTTAGATTTTGTTTATATTACATAGTGTAATTAATTTGTGAAATTAGGTCTAACCGAACACAAAAACGACTACTACGCAAATACTATCTGGCGTATTATTATGAAACCTGCACCATTTTAAAGATAATTTAATTATCTATCTTTTTATTTACGATTTTTTTCGAATAATTCGTTTTTTTGGCTTTATTGAATAAAAAATTCGTGCGCGGCGCTCTATCGAAAGACATTTAAATTGTTCCGAATCATTTGCTGCCGCAAATGATTCGGAATACTTTCAACGTTTTCCGATAGAGCGCAGTTATCTGATATCAGAAAAAATAAAATAAATAAATAAATATAATTGCATAAGTTGTTAAAAATGCTATGCAATAGCTTTACCGTGGCAGTCCCCGAGTGCCACAAGTATATTTTTTTAAGCTATTGCATAGCTTTTATCGCGGGCCTAGCCAGCGCGGCGACCGAATAAAGAAATTTCTTAATGAAAATTAATGATTTTAAACTGATAATTACGTCTAAACCAGTACTGCTTACGATTCGAAAAAAATATATGTTAAACAAGAACATTTTCCTAATATTCTTAGCTTTGAATATTTTAGATTTTGTTTATATTACACAGTTTAATTAATTTGTGAAATTAGGTCTAACCGAACACAAAAACGACTACTACGCAAATAATATCTGGCGTATTATTATGAAACCTGCACCATTTTAAAGATAATTTAATTATCTATCTTTTTATCTACGATTTTTTTCGAATAGTCAAAGAATAAAAGAATTATATCCGGTTTTGTTGCTTTATTGAATAACATTCGTGCGCGGCGCTCTATCGGAATTATTCCGAATCATTTGATTATGCAGCTCCATATGATTCGGAATAATTTCAACGTTTACCGATAGAGCGCAGTTATATGATATCAGAAATAAATTGAATTAATACAGTATGACCGCGGCTACTGTTACGTTACGGTAGGATTCTGACATTGTGTTCCGAAGAAAGACGAAATACATTACGTTATTAAAAAAACAAAATGGCCAGGAAATCAAAATTTTTACAATATAAACGCCGTATACTGGAGAAAAATAGATTATTAAGGTAAGTAACGTGTATTATTACGTGTATATTTTGTTACCATTTCTCTGCTCTGACGTTCCTTGCCTGACGTCACATTGGGGTGACTAGACGAATAGGCTTCGTGCAACAAGTTAACTAATTAACAGTTATAAAATAAAATACTTCATTTATTTCATAAACTGACGTGATTACTGTTAGATCAAACTTGAATATTGATTTTGAAAATCGATTTAGGGTCGATTTCAATATGAAACCTGCGGGTAAAAGTACCTACACATAAGTATAAGTTGAACCGTCGATTTGCTAAATTCATTCATAAAGCGACAAAATTTCATTCGTGATTTTCGTAGTATGACGTAAATTATACTTTGGTTGGAGGGGGTTGTTTTTGTGGCAATAAGATCATTTTGTGGTTTTTAGCCAAAAATCTAGTAGTAATCATAATAATTCTACTTATAACATAGTTAGGCGCATATCTGACTCACTGACTGACTCTAACGCTGTGGGTAGGCAGTCTTTTTTTTAAATTTGTCAGTTTTTAAACCTTCTTTTCTTTTCTAATTTCGAACTTGGAATGCTATTTCGAATTTCGAACTTGAAATTGTACTTCGAATTTCAAACTTGAAATTGTGCTTCGAATTTTAAACTTGACATTCTACTTCGAATTTCGAACTTGAAATTCTACGTCGAATTTTGAACTTGAAATTTTACTTCGAATTTCGAACTTGATATTTTACTTCGAATTTCGAACTTGACATTCTACTTCGAATTTCGAACTTGAAATTCTACGTCGAATTTCGAACTTGACATTTTACTTCGAATTTCGAACTTGATATTTTACTTCGAATTTCGAACTTGAAATTCTACGTCGAATTTCGAACTTGACATTTTACTTCAAATTTCGAACTTGATATTTTTCTTCGAATTTCGAAATTGCAATTCTACGTCGAATTTCGCACTTGACATTTTACTTCGAATTTCGAACTTGACATTCTACTTCGAATTTCGAACTTAATAGTCATTCTACTTCAAATTTCGAACTTGACATTTTGACATTTGAAATTCGGAATTTCGATTAAATTTCGATAATATCGGAATTCGAATTAAAATTTCGAAATTTTGTATTGTGCTTTGAATTTCTAACTTGACATTCTACTTCTTTTTTCACAGGAAAAGACAAAAATTGGACAGTAATGAAGAGAATGTCGTGCAATGTAGAGCTGTTGAAAATATAGAAAATGTAACGCTACAAGAAAATCAATTTCACAGCCAACAACTTCAAATTTATGAACAGCGTAATGAATGCATTACTCCCGAAGTTATTCTATACTGGAACACAGGAAATCCTGGCGATGGTAATTGTCTATTCCACTCGCTCATAAGTGTTTTGCAACTTCAAATTGAGACTTGTGACTTGAGAGATCAGTTACGCGATTCTATCCTATTTAAACTCCTGCCACAATCCGCAAGAAGCATATAACAACATTCTATCAAGCACTAATGATTACGGAGATTTGGATTGTTTGTACTTAATTTCAAAAATGTACAATCAAAATGTTTGTGTACATTATTGTTTTTACAACATAACTACAACGAATCAAGACACTATCTTTTGTCATTTTAAAGCGAATGATACACAAAACTGGATTCATCTTCATCTTCGTGAACAACATTTCACACCTTTTCATGAAGTATCAGATTTATTGGAGACAATACAAGACGCTACCCAAAATGAAGCCCATGTTGATGCCAATATTCAACTATTGCGTGACAATTATAATGAAGATCCTACCGAAGATAACCATAACAATCATGAAAATGAAATTGAGATTGATAGAGACAATCGAATTGGTGAAAAAATTATGGATTTTATTGTTGATGGTACTATTCCAGTTTACACAAATTATCATAAACACAGTACAAGTCATATTGATTTTTATAAAGACTTTACGAGTAATTCATTTGGTCATTCTTGTATTATTTGCGACAGAACATGGTGGAAAAGAGACTTGAAAATGTCGACCAGTATACATGAAAGTATTTTGAAAACAATACTGCAGGTAATCTTAATTATATAGTTTTTTTTAAGCTATTGCATAGCTTTTATCGCGGGCCTAGGCCAGCGCGGCGACCGAATGAAGAAATTTCTTAACGAAAATTAATGATTTTAAACTGATATTTACGTCTAAACGAGTACTGCTTACGATTCGAAAAGAATATATGTTAAACAAGAACATTTTCCTAATATTCTTAGCTTTGAATATTTTAGATTTTGTTTATATTACATAGTGTAATTAATTTGTGAAATTAGGTCAAACCGAACACTAAAACGACCACTACGCAAATACTATCTGGCGTATTATTATGAAACCTGCACCATTTTAAAGATAATTTTATTATCTATCTTTTTATCTACGATTTTTTTCGAATAATCCGTTTTTTTTTGCTTTATCGAATAAAAAATACGTGCGCGGCGCTCTATCGGAAGACGTTTAAATTATTATTCCGAATCATTTGCTTCCGCAGCCGCAAATGATTAGGAATAATTTCAACGTTTTCCGATAGAGCGCAGTTGTCTATCAGAAAAAAATTAAATAAATAAATAATTATAATTGCATAGGTTTTTAAAAATGCTATGCAATAGCTTTACCGCGGCAGTCCCCGAGTGCCACACGTATTTTTTATTTATTTTATTTTAAGCTATTGCATAGCTTTTATCGCGGGCCTAGGCCAGCGCGGCGACCGAATGAAGAAATTTCTTAACGAAAATTAATGATTTTAAACTGATAATTACGTCTAAACGAGTACTGCTTACGATTCGAAAAAAATATATGTTAAACAAGAACATTTTCCTAATATTCTTAGATTTGAATATTTTAGATTTTGTTTATATTACATAGTGTAATGAATTTGTGAAATTAGGTCTAACCGAACACAAAAACGACTACTACGCAAATACTATATGGCTTATTATCATGAAACCTGCACCATTCAAAAGATAATTAATTTCCCATCTTTTTATATACGATTTTTTTCGAATAGTCAAAGAATAGAATAATATCCGTTTTTTTTGCTTTATCGAATAAAACTCGTGCGCGGCGATCTATCGGAAGACGTTTAAATTATTCCGAATCATTTGCTTCCGCAGCCGCAAATGATTCGGAATAATTTCAACGTTTTCCGATAGAGCGCAGTTATCTGATATCAGAAAAAATAAAATAAATAAATAAATATAATTGCATAAGTTGTTAAAAATGTTATGCAATAGCTTTACCGCGGCAGTCCCCGAGTGCAACACGTATTTTTTTCTGATATCAGATAACTGCGCTCTATCGGAAAACGTTGAAAATTATTCCGAATCATTTGCGGCTGCGGTGGCAAATTAACGCCTAATTTTAGAGTGCCGCGCACGAATTTTTTATTCGATAAAGCAAAAAATCGGATTATTCGAAAAAAATCGTAGACAAAAAGATAGATAATTAAATTATCTTTAAAATGGTGCAGGTTTCATAATAATGCGCCAGATAGTATTTGCGTAGTAGTCGTTTTTGTGTTAGGTTAGACCTAATTTCACAAATTAATTACACCATGTAATATAAACAAAATTTAAAATATTCGAAGCTAAGAATATTAGGAAAATGTTCTTGTTTAACATGTATTTTTTTCGAATCGTAAGCAGTACTTGTTTAGACGTAATTATCAGTTTAAAATCATTAATTTTCGTTAAGAAATTTCTTCATTCGGTCGCCGCGCTGGCCTAGGCCCGCGATAAAAGCTATGCAATAGCTTAAAAATCTTAAAAAATAACACAATAGTTCCATTCGTAAAAACTTTAATAAAAACCTATAATTAAAAACGATAAGTGTCCTTCTTTCATCCAAGACCTTAAAATCCAGCTTCCTCTATGTATTCTCCACCTCTCCTATGTATTTCTCCATTTCTCGACTCTCCCAAAATACATAAAGATTATATATTTAAATTCCGTGAAAAGACATATATAAAAGATTATTTATGCCCGTTCTGTATTGCTTTAATTGCCTTTTTCGTTTTTCCAGTCTTTTGCCGTCCTATATGAAAAGAGCCATACGTGCGATAGTAGGTATTGGTCCACGGCAGTCATGTCGTGAACACTTCCAAAAACTAGGGATATTGACCGTATATGCGATTTTTGCTCAAGAAGCTCTTTGCGAATTCTATTGCAATAAGAGCTCGGCCATATCCCACGAGGAAGTACATCGGCATGACACCAGGAATAAAACCCTGTATCTCCAACCGTTCGTAGCACGTACTGCCAAGTTCCAGGCGACTAGTCGATACTTAGGCCTCAAACTTTTCAATAAATTGCCCGAAAGATTAAAAGAAATTAAAAACATCGATATTTTCAAGAGATCCATCCGAGTCTATCTGCTTAAAATCAACATGTATGCCCATAACGACTTCTTAAAATATTTTGAAAATACATAGCATCGTATCTACCTATTTAATCTAATACATATTATTTACCGTTAATTGTTTTGTTGTAAACTGTTATCATATAGTCTATGTTTTTGTAAATTAGTAAGTTTAAAACTATATATTGTATATCATCTCTTGTCTAAATTGAGTAACTAATTTAAGATTAATTACTGTCATTCCTACACAATTGTATGGTTGTATTGGAAATAAATACCTTTTACTTTACTTTACTTTACTTTATTAACATGTTAAGCATATATTGCCTCCGAAAACGACTTACCAGAATAACACCTTGTATTGGTGATCGCCATAAGAGCGAAAAGCCGAACTAGCGTCATGGTAAAATAACCGAACTAGCGTCTTTAATACAAAAATTTGAGAAATATTAGTAAACATTTTTATTGGTTATTTGCAATGCTACCACGGATCAAATAATCGGCCGTGAGTTGTCTTAGCGTCCATTGCAAAAAAAAAAATACGTGTGGCACTCGGGGACTGCCGCGGTAAAGCTATTGCATAGCATTTTTAACAACTTATGCAATTATAATTATTTATTATTTTTTTCTGATATCAGATAACTGCGCTCTATCGGAAAACGTTGAAATTATTCCGAATCATTTGCGGCTGCGGTAGCAAATGATTCAGAATAATTTAAACGTCTTCCGATTATTCGCCGCGCACGAATTTTTTATTCGATAAAGCAAAAAAAACGGATTATTCGAAAAAAATCGGAGATAAAAAGATAGATAATTAAATTATCTTTAAAATGGTGCAGGTTTCATAATAATACGCCAGATAGTATTTGCGTAGTAGTCGTTTTTGTGTTCGGTTAGATCTAATTTCACAAATTAATTACACTATGTAATATAAACAAAATCTAAAATATTCAAAGCTAAGAATATTAGGAAAATGTTCTTTTTTAACATATATTTTTTTCGAATCGTAAGCAGTACTCGTTTAGACGTAATTATCAGTTTAAAATCATTAATTTTCGTTAAGAAATTTCTTCATTCGGTCGCCGCGCTGGCCTAGGCCCGCGATAAAAGCTATGCAATAGCTTAAAAAACGGAAATATGACATCTCCAACGCCTACTTCTTTCTCAAAGTTGTTCGTTCGTTAACGTGTACGGGCCAGAAAACCTTAACGTTTCACATACTGAACAGTATCGTTTTGAATTATTTGCCTTCTTTCTCCTTTAATAAAATTAAATTTAACAGTTCACACGTGCCTCATTTTCCAGATGTTATAAGATCACACTACGCTTGTCGTTCAGCGTCGTTGCAAAAAACAAACGGAAGACATCTAATACGAGTTACGGCGTATAGCCATCGGGTGTTTATAGTAAAATATTAACATATGCAAATTGCGGTTTACTTAACATCAGTTACATCAGTTAAGATTCTGGTGTCAAATCATTCAGTTATAGAAAGCAGACGATTATTGCCTACATTTTCTGCTTCCATTGCATAAGTTTAAGTATTAGGTTCAGCTATATAAGAGAATTTGACCCGCATCACAGCACAGTTCAAGTTTTATTTTTGGTCGGCGTGCACTAGAGTGGAAACGAGCAGCCATGGCCCTTAAAGTGAGTGTTAATTATTTGTTTCATATCACATATTAACATTTATTAGATAAATAAAATGTGGCGGATGTCTGGCGGGCCCTTGTGCAGCGGCTTATTAGAGTACTTTAAACTTAAACATCATGGATCAGGGAATGAGTCATTAGCTTATATTCTTAGAAATAGAAATAGAAATAGAAATATTTTTATTGTCCGAAATTGTGGTGGTACATTTATGGTGATAATGCGTAAAACTATGTCTCTCACAATTACCTGTTATTAAAACAGATTGACAAATTTACTTATCTGCTAAATTTACTTATCTGCTAATTATAATATCTTATTAAAAAATGTAATTATTTCACTGGTTTAACATGAAAAAATCTAAACAGACCGGATAAGTAGAACTAACAGTAGAAGACAATTAATAAAAATAATTCACCAATAATATAAAAAATAAAGAAAAAATAAAAATCAAGGAATAATCAAAAATCCGCCTATAAATACGAAATGTATATAATTTAAAATGTAACAGTAGAAAACAATTAATAAAAATAATTAATAAAAATAATTCATATATAATTCTTATATTTAGTATTGTTTATAGATATATTTATATCTTCTTGATATGTAATATGAATACTGTCGTAAATTGCATAACATTGTTTTCATATTTACCGTGTTAAATAAGTGAACTTGTGTTCTGTTTGAGTATATTTAGAGAAATATAACCGAGTTTTAATTAACCGGCATCTGACCGTCTATCAAGGCGACACCTCCCAAACGGGAATCCCAGCCAAGGACTGTCTACAAGGTGGAAACTTCTCCCCTCTTCTGGAGCATCGCTGTAGATGAACTTCTAACAGATCTACAAAACTAAGGCTTCTCTGTCTACGGCTTCGCTGATGACGTGGCCATAGTGGTAAGAGGAAACTTCCTATCAATACTTAAGGAGCTCATGGAAAAAGCTCTTTAGGCCACCCAAGACTGGTGCCAGGCCAAGAGTCTGTCTGCTAATCCAAGCAAGACCAAGGCCATGATTTTCGCCAGAAAATACAAACCCGAACCCGTTGAGTGTCTCAAGCTCTCGGATAAGGAGATAGAATACGCAAAATACCTTGGAGTCCATCTAGACCCAAAGCTTAATTGGAAGCACCATCTCGAGCGAAAGAGAACAAGCTTATATGCCTCTTTGTGGACGTGCACAAAAGCCATGGGAAAAACCTGGGGGTTCGAACATACGGTCACCTTATGGCTCTACAGGGCAGTACTGCAGTACTACCTATGCTCCAATAGTCTGGTGGTCCAGGATGAAAAAGCTCGAGACAAAAAACATGGTGGAAGGCCTTCAAGGTAACTACCTGAGGGCTGCAACTGGGTCATGAAGACCACACCAAAAGGGGGATTGGAGGTGGCTCTCTGCTGCTCGCCACTGGAATGCCCGGTGTAGCCAGTTTTTGTGGTCACCTTCGCTACAAGTAAGCAAAACATCAGGGACTTAAAGCAGGAACATCTGGCATCCTGGAAACAGAGCCAAGGATGTCGCCAAACAAAAGCCATGATGGAGCAACCACTTCTATAGAAAACCAAGGCCCTACTTGACAAGATCAAGAATAACCTTAGAGCGCAGCTATCTTATCTTTTATTTAAAAATTTGAACAACTTTTAACTGTTAAACAAAAGTTTGACAAGCATTTTTGAGCGCTAATTAACAATATAAGCGGTTTTTTACCTACCGCTAGATGGCACATCGTGCTTAGCGCTTTTTATACAAAAAAATCCACATTTTTTTTACAAAAGTTGCCTATTTGTCTGTACTGTTTCACCCTCTCCAAGGACGCTGGTTAATTAAAACTCAGCCTGTATAAATGAAAGCTGGTTATATATCTCAAGATTACAAGAATTAAACATGGTTACTTATTTGCTCGAAGCACTAACAGCATAAAGAGGTGGAGTTTTGATAGATAATTTGCTAAAATATGATCAAAGTTATGAAATAAAATTGCATGCACACAACGCTTTCCCTGTTATTTCGATAGTATGGGAATGTAAAAACGTTGATTTTAACACCGTTTAGTGCATTTAGATTGTGGAAACATCATATATCTTTCCGTTTCACTAACGATAGAAAATGCCTCATAGAGAAGAATTACAATGGCTAAAGTTGTAATTATCACCCAGGGCTGGATTGCCTCATTCCGAGCACGTCTTTCCAGTATTTTCTGTACCCTTTCCACACTTTTTGACGGTAAATTTTAGGACATAGGATACTTATAAAAGTTCCTTGGCCCAGGAAGTCTTTTGAGGACACTGCCTTAGCCAGGGTAACCCGCTTCCTCATTTCCTTATTATTATTTTTTTTTAAATAACAATATATTACTATAAAAACATTGATTTTGCTTACAAAAATAACAGGAACCGAATGGCTAAACCTTAACCTTATGCTTATTTGAATCCGTCACCCTACTGGGACTAGCCCGTTCTAGGGCGGACAGGGCTCTAATATTACAATAAATTTTGGGAAAGTTTTAGAAAATGTTCATAAAACTAAATTGCCTTTAAATTAAGTAATAAAAAAATAAAAAAATAAAAAATACAAAATACAAAAAAAAAAGAAAGGTATTTTACTCTGTCCTGGTATCAGGAACCGAATGGCTAAACTTAACCTTATGCTTATTTGAATCCGTGACCCTACTGGGACTAGCCCGTTCTAGGGCGGACAGGGCTCTAATATTACAATAAATTTTGGAAAAGTTTTAGAAAATGTTCATAAAACTAAATTGCCTTTAAATTTAGTAATAAAAAAATAAAAAAATAAAATACAAAATACAAAAAAAAAAGAAAGGTATTTTACTCTGTCCTGGTATCCTTGCGAAAGTTACTATTTTCACTGAAGGCAATTTAGTGGCTAATTTTGAGGATATCCCATAATAGTTTGTATCTAACCCTCCTTGGGTTTGTTTCTTTCAGAAGAGCTTGGTTATTTGTGGCTAATCTGATTGGTGTACTTCCTCTTCAGTTTTCATGCGCGCACATATTAATATAATATACTTAGGATTAGACGACTGTTGTATTTTAAACTAGATCCAATGTTATTGTTGCTCTAGGTTTTTTAATTCCTTTTCACATCACCAGACGATTTGTAAACCAGATGATTAGGTTCGGTATGATGCCGTTTTGTTCCCAGTTTTCTCTGGTTGGTGCTTCCGTACTGAAAGGATATTTGTAAAGGAGCATGGTATCTGAGGGAGCTCCCTGATTTCGACATTTCTCTTTGTTTCCCACGCCTCATGATACATATCTATTACCCGGCTTTAAGTTCTTTTCTCCTTCATTATTCTTATGCTCCTTATCGCTTCAGCTCCTATGACGAGATGAATCGGGTCTGAGTTAATCAGTCTGAGTTTCACGCAGCTTGGGCCTATGGCCTGTCTGAGTTTTCTTAAGTCGGCTGAACTCACGGTTCAGTTCCCATCCTATAGCCTGCTCGAGAAGGGACTAACCTGGAAGGGCCACCGTGCACTATGCCTGCGGCTGTAACCCACGGTCGTAGACAGTTAGGATCGGAGGTTTCGATCCGGGGGAACACCTCGGGCAGACCTGGGTCAATAGACTGTGAACTACGACGAATAGCCGGTGGAGTCTGGTAACGTACGTTTCCTAAACAGCGGGGGTCAACATGACGTCATCTATGCTTCGATATAATCCTTTGGCCATCGGATCCCTCGTGATATTGACGGGCAAATGGCGCCTCGGTCCACGATAACGCTAAGGTCCGGTAGAGGCTGCGTAAGCGACCTCGAATCTGTGAGCAGACTGGAGGATAGAGAAATTCTGCCAAATCTGTTAGTCAGGGTGCGAGGTCGATAGGGTTTCGCAGTAAGGCGTTATACTCTTACAGGCTGTTGGCGTAGTTTGACTGTAGATTATGTTGTCTACTAAATAATTTAAGGTCACTCCATGAGAGACAGAATAACACAATGTCGTTATAACTTCCTGGGGTGACTAATTCGCCTGTTGTAAATTGACACACCTCAATGTGTCTACTCATCCATATCAGATTAGCTTGATGCATCATGGTACCGCGTGACATTCCTATATTGAGGACATCTCTTGATTTGATCTGTTTGGACATGTCTTTTCAGTTAAAGCGAATAGTTGCTGTAGCCAACCATTTTAACCCTAGAACCCTACCCAGGGTGCTGTACCACCCTGCGGTAACTATTATTAAAATATTATTTAATGATTGGCAACACCGCTTTGTTGTTTTTTCTATTCTTGTTTTGTATGAAAATGTTATAAATCTTTTACACACAAAAATACCTCAAAATAAATAACAGAATACCCTGCCACCCAGGGTAGGATAAATCTACTCCGATCATGGGTAGCGTTTTAGGGTTAAGAATGATTACTGTCGGATGCAAATAAGGTAATACCCAAATTGTATTAGGTATAAAAATGTAAGTATCTTTTTTTGCATTATTTGTAGTGTCCATGTGAAGACCATATCAACGGGTTTTTTTCTATGGCACTTCGTATGACAGTGTCGTAAAGAAGTCGGGGGAATAGGTACCTACTCGTATTTGAAGTGTTTTGTTAGTTACGCAGCACGAAGCCTAATAGCTTGAGACATCTCGTTACTACTCATAATTCGGAGATATGACTTCGGAAATTTAGGCGATCGTCGAATATCAAGCTTAAGTCTTTTACTTTGCTAATCCTTTTTAGAAACGTGTTAGAAATAGTTGTATTCTGCGTTGAGGCGAAGCTTTTGCCCGGTACACTAATAGAATACTAATTCGATATCCTTTTCGAGATTACTTTAGATGGTAGGCGAACGTAAGGCACCAAGATGGCTTTACGATTTTCGACATTTTATTCAAAATGAGATTAAACCAAAAGTCCCAGGTTAGAACCTTGACTTACCCCCGAGCGAATGTAGTACAACGTGAAGATAATTACTATATTTTGCATATTCTTGGCGGTTTTTTAAAGTAACTGACCAGAAAATGTAAGTTTCAGAATTTGAGAACCTACAGTTAGTTTAACAATAGATACGTCATCAAATGCGTTAGTAAATTCGAGGTAAGCAACGTCGACCCGGGAGCTGCCTGATTAGTCCAATTAGGTCTCTAAAGCCATGTTGGGCATTACATAGCATCCTCTGAACAGGATTTACAGAAAGCATTTCTTTTCACACCATTTTTATACCTCTTTAAGGGCAGTCTGCATTGTGTTACATAAAGAATTGTCAACTACAACGGACGAATCCGTCACATCAGGAAGTTTTAACGATTAGTCGATCTATCTTCCGTGAAGGTTCGCGAGGGTTCGCCTGGGTTCGCCCGTTGTAGTTGACAACTCTATTTGTGTTAGATAAATCATTCATGTTGTTCCATTCATTAATATGGTTATGTCAATATCATTGTGTATAAATTGCGATCTGTTTAGTCTAGTGATGAGATTATGTAATCGCATGTCCCAGAAAAACGGACAACACTCCTTTTTTCGGACGCCTCTTCTTAAAAACGGCTCTGAATAGGGTGTCATCGGATAGTATCCAAACTGCCATGTTTTGCAGCATAATTTTGATCCAGAAATGCTGGTGCATTCGGTAATGTATACAAATATTTTATTCCAGCTACTCCTGGTTGGATTCTTCGTCGCGACGGTTTCGTCGAGGTCCCTGCATCCGATCAGAGTGGTCGAAGACGACCTTCAAGATATTCCGCAGCATGTCAACGAACACCTACTCCATCGCCTGCCTGCTCATCCCGTTCGCCAGCTCCACATTCAAGAATTGCAACACCAAGTTCCAGTTCACCACTTAGCTCTGCATGAGGTAGATCATGCTCCAGCCCACTACTCTTTCAGCTACGGAGTGCATGACGAGCATACGGGTGATATTAAAGACCAGGAAGAAAAGAGTGACGGACACGACGTCCACGGAAGATATTCCCTACTCCAGCCAGATGGTCTGACCAGAAAGGTTGAGTACCACGGTGGACCTTTCGGATTCGAAGCCCATGTCTCCTACCACTAAACAAGCATATATTTTTAAAATAATATTATATATATACATATATAGATAGCTCGACAATGTGATATTTAATTTAAGATTGTTTTGTTATCTGATTTTTTTGTACCTGATTCGAATATGTTGTTATATTTGATGAAAAATAAATGATATTTGAAATTACAAAATAATTACGGCATCTCTATAACAAGAAGTGAATAATCTACACGTCTGTAATATGGGACTGAAAACATCCATTCTTCGGCTATGGTGAGTTAGCTCAAAATCAATGTATTAAGTTGTGTTTCATTTTCATTTGATTTTTTTATCAAGTATTTGGTAATATTGTCATTTTGGATTTTTCATGCAATGCTTATATTTTTAAAAACTGCACTCTCATTCCTTATATTACTATTTTTTAATCATAAACTCTTGGTAATTTTTATTTCTTCAATCCAATTGTTACTCATTGTTTATTAAACTTAAGATGTAATCCAATTGATACACTTGCGTATCAATTGTATTTATTTTATTTTTTTATTATGTCAATTTCTGATATACATAATTGTGGAATCTGACGATCATTATACGCTCTGATCAGCTTCAGATCAGAAAACACGGCGACCATCTTCGGATGATATATTAAAACTAGGAAATAAGTCTGTGCATAAGGGTGTGGTGCCCATTTAGTTCTCTCTCTCTCTCTCTCTCCAGCCCTAACCACTCTCTCTCCAGACCAGTTCTTCCTTTCCCTATCCCCCTATCCCTTCTTTCCCAACATCCCCCTTTTGGGCCATTTTTAGTCGTACTGTTGTGTATATACTCTTTTATATTGTTTTAATCCATATTGCATAGCTAAGAAAATCGCGATATTATACAGGGTGCGGCAGTGAGGACGGACGGTTTTAAAAAAATCATAAAATAGTTAATTTTTACTCAAAAACATATTTATTGATGGAATCAGGTTCGCAAGGAAATAGCATTTGAGACAGTCAAGTGTGGAAAATCACATCAGGCATGTGGTGGCCGAAATCGTTGATGCAGTGCTGGAGGCGTTCTTGGAAATTCGCGTAGACTCTCTCCAACATCGTTCTTTCAACTTGGGCGACTTCCACGCGAATTGCGTGGAATGATTTTTTCTTATGGGGACCCCTCAAGGCTAGAGTATACGAGAACAAGCCCCGAACTCTGGACGAATTGAAGGACGCAATTCGCGTGGAAGTCGCCCAAGTTGAAAGAGCGATGTTGGAGAGAGTCTACGCTAATTTCCAAGAACGCATCCAGCACTCCATCAACGATTTCGATGTGATTTTCCACTCTTGACTGTCTCAAATGCTATTTCCTTGCGAACCTGATTCCATCAATAAATATGTTTTTGAGTAAAAATAAACTATTTTATGATTTTTTTAAAACCGTCCGTCCTCACTGCCGCACCCTGTATGAATATAAAATAAAATATTTTAGCTCTCAGTGGAAATAGCACTTCAATTAAAAAAGTATATATATTTTCGTCATTTATCAAAATTCGTCATTAGGTGTCCTTTTTAATCAGTGTCTATATATAATCAGTATCTACGTTTCATCTATATACCTTATTGGCTTATCTTTTTCCCCCAAGTCTATATACAACTATAATTCACCCAATTTATATATTTATAACATATCTTGTATATACCTTATTGGCTTATGTAATTCACCCAAATCTGAATAAATTACTTCCGTTTCGTCAGAATATATATCTTGGAATGTAAGCAAAATTAATGAAAGTTACATAAGGTAGTATCGTTAATGATGGCAGTTAATTAATTTATTCTTAATTTATTATTTATCGATTCTGGGTGACAGCATTAACTTTTTCCATTTCTGGAAGAAATCCAAACAATAAACAATTGGTGCCACCATAGTCTACTACATCATCTTCTTTCTTCTATCCTTCCCTTTCTACCAAATCATCATCACCTTTGCTACAACAATATTGATGCTAGTTAATTCTTCTTCTTCTTCTTTAATTGTTTTCTGATTCTGGTAGACAGCTATAACTTTTTCCACATCTGGGAAACTTAATTTATTATTTATCGATTCTGGGTGACAGCATTAACTTTTTCCACGTCTGGAAGAAATCCAAACAATTGGGGAATTAGACCAAACAATTGGTGCCACCATAGACTTCTACATCATCTTCTTCCTTCTATCTTACCCTTTCTACTAAATCACCATCACCTTTGCTACCACATTATTGATGCTAGCTAATTATTATTCTTCTTCTTTAATTGTTTACTGATTCTGGTAGACAGCTATAACTTTTTCCACATCTGGGAAAATAATATTTTTAATGGGAATTAGTCCAAATAATTTGTATCTCGTCGGGCTCGTCGGTGGGTCTAGAGATTGGACTTTCTTTCTCCGCCAAGGCAATGGCCACAGTGCAGTTGAGCCATTATGACCCATGTGTTAGGGTCGGCCGAACTGACAGGTCAACACCCATCCGGCAGCCTCCAAGCAGAAGTGCGAGGCCGGGTAGGACTCTGTGCCTGCGGGCCAGTTCCCCTGACATCGTACTTCGAGCGCTACAGTGCATTTTGACAGATAGCCGTAACTATAGACTGGGGGTGGTTGTTAACCTGACAGCAACTGCTCTTGAAACGAACAATCGGCTACCCGATACCGGGCGAACAGCCGGGCGAAGAATGCCGTAGTCCGCGATAGATTCGGTTAACACCGAATAACCTTTACGTTAGGGAGAGGACCACTCAAGCTACCTGGATCCCTTAACCAGTCGGGAGACCGGAGAAATCTGGCCGTAGCTGGAAGTAAGGGCGCGAGTGTGGGTTCGCTGGGTGCACACCTGGCTTCTCGCGGTAAGGCGTTGGGCTCTTACAGGCGAGTGGCGTAACTTGACAGTGGACTGTTTTGTCCGAATTCATCTACGCTCACCTCACGGAAGACAGAACAATCAAATATCGTTAAAACTTTCTGAGGTAACGGGTTCGCCCACTGTAGTTGATAGCTCCAGTTGTCCGCCAAGGCTTCACGCTCACTCCATGGAAGTTTAGAAGTATTTGCTAAAACTCCCTGGGGTAACCGGTTCGCCCGGTTCGCCCGTTGTTTTGACATCTCTAGATTAGAATACCAGACAAGCAGTTGGTCAATGCACATACCAAACACACCTATGAAAAGCGACCGTTAATATCGGACTACATCGTATATTGTGTTCCGCGGTCTAATGATTGTCTGTGAGTATAAATTCGTGTAGTTTTTCTTTTAACGCGCACGAATACCCACGATTTGGTTGGTATTGTTGTCAAACCGCAGAAAATCCCTATTCTTCATTCAATCGTCAGTCGATGGGAATAAGTTGTAGGTGAGTTCCTGCCAGACACGCAAACTCTCACCGCAAATAAAGAACACACGGTTGTAACACTTTGGTCATTAGTCAAGACCTTAAACAGATTGAAATATAAGATACAACAGAACAACTACAGCTGTCAACTACAACGGGCGAACCTCATGAAGTTTTAGCGAAACACCTCAGGAAGTTTTAACGCTATTAGATCGTTCTGTCTCCCCGTGAGGTGAGCGTAGAAGACTTGGGACGAAAACTGTCTACTGTCTCGCCACTCGCCTGTCAGAGGCCAACGCCTTGCAGCGAGTCAGCGGGAAAGGTACCCAGCAGGCAGTCTCGCCCCCTGACCCATCTATATCTCCTACATCTCCTTCTGCAATAACCAGACGGAGAACATCAGGACACCTCCTACCTCCTGACTGGTTACAGACGGAGATATCCTTCCAAAACTGGTAGTTAGGGGGTGAGACTGAAATTTGTGCACCTTTCCCGGTGCCTCGCCGTAAGGCGTCGGTCTCTAACGGGTTGCTGGTGAACTAGACAGTTGATTGTCTTGTCTTCAAGTCTTCTACGCTTATCCCACGGCTGAAAGAACGATTATATATCGTTATACCAGCCTGGGGTGACGGGTTCGCCTGTTGTAGTTGACACCGCTCTACTGGTTATAAGATCGAGGTCACTTGCGCGGTCCTCTCCCTTACCTAGCGGTGATACGGCATCTACCGAATTTATCGGTATCCTTTGCCCGTCTCTTCACCCGGGATCGGGTGACCGAATGGTCGTTTCAAGAGCAGTTGCCGTAAAGTTAACAACTACCCCCGCTCTATAGGAAACATTACTATTTCTAGACTCCCTCGGCTATTACTTGGAATGCACAATCGATTGGCTGACGCTGCACGGTGCGCAAACCGTCTAGGAGCGCCTGAAGGTTGACTCCTAGGGAAGACTGGCCCGCAGGCCAGAGTCCTACCCGCGCTCGCGCTCCTGCGTAGAGACTGCCGGATTGGTGTTGACCCGTGCGTTTGACCGACCCTATACAACTGGGTCTTAATGGCAGAACTGCAACAAGGCCTATTAGCTTCCATACAACAAGAACATAGAAAGATAAAATGAACGAAATGAGGCCAGGTCAATTTAGAGGTTTTATAGATTATAAAGGAATAACTAGTTTCTAGTTAAATAGCAGATACACCTATCGCCATCTACGGTAACATTTTAAAACTAAATTCAATCCGCTATTATATAATATTACTAAAATGTAAATTCTCTATAGAAATGAAAATCTATCAACCGCGCCCAATTCTACGCCCAGTGGGAAAGTATTATATTATAATTAGTCGACTTTTAAGTCATAAAATGTTTGCTTTTAACCTATTCAGTTTCGATTACACTCATTCATCTATATTAGTAATTATTATCGCATGATAAAAGAAGGGATCCCGAACCTTTTCAGATAACCTTTCAGGATCATTATATCACTATGTTGGAAAAAATTCAAAAATGTTTCTTACGATTTATATATTTTAAGCAGTACGGATATTATCCGTACTTATACCCTACTAGTTTCCTACTAGGCATGGTGGGCTATAACTCTCTTAAGTTGCGTAGAGAAATGCTCGCCATGGCCTACGTTTTCAAGCTGATTAGGGGAAGAGTTGATAATCCTAGCATGCTAGCGAAGGTTTGTCTCTTTGTCCCGGACAATTATAATCGATCTCGCACTCATAATCTATTTGCGGAGCCGTCCTCGCGCACCAACCTAAGTCAATGGAATCTGCTTACACGAGCTTTGCGGCACATAAATGCGCTATGTTCGACAGCGCCAGACTTTGATATTTTTACAGCGAGCCCGCATCTCTTCAAGGTGTGGGCATTGCGCTACTTGTTTATGGCAGAATAATATAAACTGTTTTCACTCTTATGTACTGTAAGTTTGTAAGTTTGTAAGTTTTTCTATTCTTAATGCCGGTATCTGTATTTAACGCTTATTTAAACATGTTATGTATGTACTTATAAGAATTCTATTTTTTTTTTATATTTATGTGTATATTGCATATCAACGGATTGGTAGAAACTGTAATGTTGATTTGTTATGAAATAAATAAATAAATAAATAAGAAATCAAGCATTTCTTATTTCATTGATTTAGTGTAATTTCCGTCTGTTACTATAATTATATATTTATTTATTATTTTAATAATAGAGTCAACGTTACAGTAAATAACAAAGTCGTTAAGGTATAATATAACATAAACATGCATGGAGAGAAAAATAAATATAAGTGCATACAAAACTAACCTAAAAAAAACAAAAGATTTAAAGAATACAATGTATGTTTATATGGACAAAGATTAAAAACATCTACATCTGGTGCAGTCGAAACCAGCCCACATTAGTGGCAAAACGCACAAGCCAGCGCAATAACGCTTACCAAGTTGGTGTGTAAGAACGGCTCTTCAAATAGATGGTGCAAACAAGTACGATGATAATTATCAGGCACAAACAAACTTACCTTAGAGAGAAGACTAGGATTGCCAGTTTTGTCTCAAAAAACTTGAAAATATTGGACAGCCATTTTCTAACAATTTCCTTCTTAGAGATAGAGAATTATAACCAACTAAGTACAGAATAAAGTCAGTACGATATAGAAACTCATAAAATCGTAGATACTGTTTCTAATTGTCAGTATCCTGCAACAATGACGACTTGTTTGCCTACTGACAACATTTGGAAAACCTCCACAGTGATTTCATAAAACGATTCCAGGACATTTTGAAATTGGAAATACTAGACTGGGTGTTGGATCGTTTTTCAAACGTCAACACAGCAATATCATCTCATCTGGAAGAAGAACTTATAGAACTGACAATGAACGAGGAAATAAAAATCAAATTCAAAAATGGCTACCAAGAATTTGGGCTACAAAGGCAAATCCTGCAATTATATCCTGGATTGTGGTCGATCGTTCAACGATTTTTGATAGCATTCCCATCGTTATATTTGTGTGAACGTGGATTTAGTGCATTTGGCAAGGCTGCTTACTAAAAAGAGAAATCGTTTGCATGTTACCAAACGCGGCGACTTGCGGCTGTTTTTGAGTAAATTCGAACCTGATATCAACAAACTTGTTAAAAATCATCAGATTCAACCTTCACATTAGGTTAGTTTTAAAATTAAAATTTATTATTTATGTTTTAATTTGAGTAAGAGATACTCTTATTATTATAAAGTTGCGTTTTAATTGCTCCCACTGGTAAAAAAGTCTCGTTTAGAATAAAAGTAATGAATGTCATTGTGGTTTTGATGTTGTAAAGTAAAAAAAAAGGGGTGCGCTGAAAAATAAATTCGTTTTTAAAGTGGGCGGTAGACGAAACAAGTTTAAGAACCACTGATTTAAATCATAAATTCTTAAAAAATACTTTTTGAATTTTCTCCAACATGAGGGTATAAGAAAATTGTTATGTGGATCGAGTTGTACAACGTTTGCATAACCTCAATGTTATTGAAATGTTTAGATTTCGTATCACAAAACCTAGGAGTTTAAATAGGTAGTAGGCATATCCGCCTCCGAAATCCTGAATTGCAGTTACTGTAGGTAGCACACACCCAACGATAGAGTAATCGCACATCAGGTATACGAATGACGTACATATATCATCACTGCACACTTATTCATATTAACATTGATTTTATAGTGTAATTAAAATCAATGATATTAAATTTCAGATTGCGAGCTAAGCTCCAGACATAAACTGCGTCGGTATCACTCTGGAAGTGCTCGCAGGTCAAAGCACTGCCAATGGAAATGAATAGCTTAAAATCATGACCAAACATTAAACAGTAAATAGATGTAACAGCTTTACTAAGAGCGAATATATTGATGAGCAAAATATCGATCGTGTTATGTCGAATTCGCAAGAAAATTTGAATCATTAATTCATGGTCGGTCTCAAAAAATAAATTTATTTAATACTTTATAAAAGATATGATTTTTTTCTTGATTCAATTTAAATAAAATGAATAGGTATATAAAAAGAAAAAAAATGCCTGAATACATTTATTTTGATTTCACGTTAGACACAAAATACAGTGCACTAAAAAGTTTCCTTAGATATAAATTAATTAGTAAAATAATTTGTTGTATCACCCCAAAATTTCCCCACTAATTTTTCTGAATAATAATTTTATAAATAAGATCCGAATCATAAAAATAACCTATCATAAATAATATCATATAACCTATCATAATAATATCAATATGAATAATATCATAATAATATCATTAATATAACCTATCATAAATAGCCCGGTTGGGCGGCGACTGGCAGTGGTGATGAGCGAGGGGGTCGAGCACCGCCTGGGTCTCCCGGCGCGGTTCGTTTCTCGGCTAAACGCCAACGGACGGCAATATGTCGTCGCTACGATACATCGGATTAGACGGCATAAAGTCGTTGCGGTTCTGCTGCGAATGAAAAAATCTCAGACACTGATACCAAAATGACCTCTTGTTTTAGTAGTCCTGGGTAATATGGAAAAAAAAACAAAAAAATTTCCAAAAACGTGAAAGAAGTTCCTTATCTACATTTAGAGATTATCTACGATAACATTATCTAATACTACGATATCATTATCTAGCCCTTTCGCCTATACTACTATATAATTATACACATTTTAAGTAACAGCTATTATGAGAAACCAAAGAATATGAATTTATCGAGGTTAATAAAAATGTTGCCGATCACTAAATCCATTATCTACGGAGGAAGTTAAAAATTTATTACAACGATATCCTATTCCTAGTGTAAAATTGCCAATTTTATATAAAAAAGCTGAATAAGGAATTTTAATTCAGTCTGTGATTTGGCAGCAAACGAGGACTATGTGCTTCTACGTAAGCTTATTTAATAATTACGGAAAATATACTCTAAGTATTTTAAACACATAAAAAAACGAGTAGTTAAAAGCTAATTAAGTTAATAAAATTGTTGAAGACTGAATTTTGGCTATTTTCACATTTGTTCGCTAAAAAATCACAATTTATTACATAATATAGCAGTCTCATAAATCTCCCTAAGTACTTACGGAGTTATTAGAATCATTTTCTCCTTTTTCGTATCTGAAGTAATAAAATGTATCTACACTTACTGTCGTATGTGGTAGATAGCGATTTTGATAATTGTATGTTTTTATAAAGAATAAGAAAAAACGCTCTAACAAACTTTCTTGTCTGGTACGTATATTGATCTTAGTAAAAACTGTATTGATTGGAAAAAACACCATGGTAAAAATGCCTATGTACCAGATAGGTTAATTAAACAAAGATTTTAAATAATAGAGAAGTGACGTAACTACGATTGAGTGTCGAAAGTGGAACATACGCTACATGACTATTATTATATTATTATTTTATAGTAAACTTACCTATAGTAAATATATGAAAGTAGTATTTTAAACACATATTTAAACGAAACAAATCTATTATCCTATGAATTGTTTACAATGCTTGCATTAAAACTTAACATAGAAATAACATGAACACGTTGATAATAAAAGAAATATAATAAAGCTGATAATAATAAGAAGTAGATAGAATAATAAGGGCTGGTAAGGGGTAGAATAAGAAGCTAATCGTAATAAGGGTAAGAAAAGTAATAATAAAATAAGTTGTTAATAAGGTTATTTGAATAAAGCAAAATAGAAGTATGAGTAATTGGATAATACTATGTATAATACATAATAGCATGTAATACAATAGTATGTTATAATATAATAATCATATAATACAGTACATAAGGATGGCATTTAGTGGAATACTGAGAAGTAGGAGATAGGCTAGGTATGATATGAAAGGATATACTTTCAGATTGGTCCCATTTTTATCAAAATCCTGATCTGGTGATGATTTCCATGAGGAATTGAGGGAACTCCTCAAATATTATCATATGAAGTCAAAAATGTACATGTTGATTCAATTCCGATGACAATGTATTTATTTTTATGGTAAGCATGACCTGATTCTGCACCCTAGGTCGGCTCCCGACGAAGGAACTCCTCAACGGTTAACAGCAGAGACACGAAATTTTGTATATTCATTCAGTTATGATAGAACATTCTAAGTTTTACCATGACATGGCTTCTGCCCAGGGTTGGCTCCGGACTAGGGAAATCCTTAACGGTCAACAGAACAGACACAAAATTTTGTATGTCCATTCAATTACGACAGCCCGTTCTAAGTTTCACCAGGACAGGACTGCGGCACTTAGGGTTGGCTTCCAACGAGAGACTCCTCAACGATCAACATCACAAAAACAAAATTTTGTATACGCATTCAATTATGATAGCCCGCTCTGAGTATCATCATCACATGGCTGCTGCACTTATAAAACATTTTAGAGTCGGTTTTTTTTTGTTAAAATTTTGTATATTATCTTTATATAAATTGCATATTATGAGTTTGACGAATTCAACATTGTCATATATACTAGTATTAAACTATGATATTATGATTAATGTTCTTTACAGTATTATTTGAATTTTATAAACTGGGTATGATTATAACTATGAGTATATGGTTGAATGAGGTCTGCACAAGGTTTAATTAATAAGAAATTGTTCTGATGTTTATATAAATATTCCTATCAGATTTTTAGAAAGGTTTTTTGTGTTTTCTGTAAAGTAGCATAAAAGCAAATACAATAGGTTGACCATAGGAAGGTCAATAATAATCAATTTCATGTTGCAGGTATCATTCTTCTTCCTCTTCACCGTCTCAGCCGCTCTGGCTACATTAGCACCGCTAGACAACAATTTTAGCGATGACTACACGATTGCAAGGCAAAATTCAAAATTTAACCGGGTCCGAAACCGCATCGGTGCTTACAAGATCAGGTCCCACGAAACTGGTCTGAACGCTCCACCAACCAAATCTGGTAATAATGACGTCATCAAAATAAATCCCTTGAATCCATACAATGTAAGAAATAATGACGTCATAAATACGGGTCCG
This sequence comes from Micropterix aruncella, assembly GCA_944548615.1. NCBI lineage: Eukaryota > Metazoa > Arthropoda > Insecta > Lepidoptera > Micropterigidae > Micropterix > Micropterix aruncella. The sequence goes on from OX155961.1 coordinate 14,823,661, forward strand.
GTAACCTTCGACGATAACAGCGTTCAAGACACCACCCAGACATGGAATGCCGCCGTTCAAAAAGCACGGCAATACGATACAACTACGGCTGCGCCTGCTATAGTCTACAACGAAATTCCTACGCTCCAGGTCTTGGAACCTTTCCAAAACCACGCTGACTTATTCTACAACGACCACCAATCGGCGAACTACGCTTTCGATTACTCTGTGAACGATCCCAAAACCGGTGACGTCAAAGATCAACGGGAAGAAAAGAGAGGGAACGATATTAGAGGGAGATATTCAGTGGTGCAACCAGACGGTTTAAGAAGAACTGTCCAGTATACCGGAGGAAACGAAGGATTTAATGCAGTCGTCAGATATACGCTTGCTTAATTAAAAAATATTAATAATGTTAATACTAAACTCAAGATTCGTTAATCTCTCGTTGACTTTTTTTTGTTATGTTTGTAATTATTACATATTCATAAGAAATTCATTATATTATGTTGACTAATATTTAATTCATTTCCGCGATTAATAACAATATAAAATATTTATATTTTTTTATTTTATTTCACTCCCAAAATATGTCAGTACCTTGCTTATATTACGACACGGCTGTATCCATAGAAAGGGGGATACAAAAATTAAAATTTTATTTGGGTTCCTGAGACGTATTCCATTAATTTGTAGAAAGAATGTTGATGTTCCTTGAAACTGCTCATATATTATTGTATCCATCCATTAAATGTTTAAAGAGCTGGAAGATGTATTTAAAATGTTATTCTGGACAACATGTTCTTTGACAAACGTACTTTCCATGCTTCCATAAAGTCACAAAACACTTGAAAATATTACTAAAATGGAAGAAGGCGAAAGATACGATCATATAATAACGGCGCAAATTCTGGTGGCAATAGAGGATAATATTACCATCGCTGTTTCCAAGAAGTCTAGAAATAATGTAATGGTAATGCCAGTGCAAATATTTAATGTTCCTATAATAATGATGGACTATTATTTATTAAATAAAATACTCAAATAAAAACCAGTCAATCCCAATAATGGTATAGATAGATGGTCAAAATATAAAGAAAATATTATAAAACTAGGACTTTTTTTAAAGCATTTTAAAGACTCACCCAATGAAATATATTGTTTATAATTGTTATATCCTAGTAAAATTAAATACTGGTTTCCTTATAGGTAGGATTTTACATCAAAATAACTGAATTACTCAAAACAACAAAAAGAATATTTATTTAAAACATCTATCAGTAATAATATAAAATACTACTGCTGCTACAAAAAAAAACTGCCGTAGTTATAATAATTTTTTTCGTTTATTTTATGAAATATTTGTGGTTTATGTATTTATCCATACTAAAACATATATACTTACAGAATGTACTCAATCAGACCTTATATTTGACGCTTAACTGGATATATTTATTTTAATTTATTGAGATTCGTAGATTTTGACATTTAGTCAACTATTTACTTGCTATTTTGATAGTCAAGGTACCCTATGATACTGAGGATAACGGTTCTAACAATACCACATATTTCTAAATCGGCTAGAGCGTTTAGAAATTATAGTGGAATAAACACGGAAAACCTACATAGATGAACCCTGAACACATTACACTCTCTTTTGTTGGGCAGTCGTGTAAAAACTAAACCTAAGGAGTAGCTATAGCTTTATTTCCAAACTGTTGTGAGATATTTCGAGAATTACTGTCCTATTTTATAGACCTCTTGAAACCATTATCTTCCCGCGGCCTACAACTTCGTTCGGGCTTTGGAAACTTTGGAAAATCCCATCTCACAGGAGATTTTTTTTCCTTATTTTCTTGCGGTTTGTAGTGCTTGGCTTAGGAATGGTCTCCCGGGTAATAAAAGGCATTGCCCCTCTGCAAAATCCTTTAAAGATCGGCTTAAACAACACTAACTCTCTCAGATAATGTCAGTTCTACCCCCCTTTTCCCTATATGTTTTTTAAAATATTCCTAATTCTGATATTTACATATATTAGTATTTTATTTTCATTTTGCCCTTTTAGTATTCTTGTATGTAAGTAACTGTTTTATGTGCTCATCGATAAACTAACAAAGGTTAGCTGCTTGATATTGCCAGGTGGCAATAAGCTCGGTCCTTTGTTAAAAAATTGACGCAAATAAAGAGTTTTATTATTATTAATAATATATTTGAAATACGTCTATATCAGGTACTGTCAATAACAGCGCATTTACCTGTCGGATAGTAGTTATTCGGCACGGAGTACAGAATGTGGTTATTCGGCACGAAAAAAGGAATTTAGTCTTATCGTGAATGGTTTGTTTGTTTATACTCTTTATTGTGAGATTTTACAATGGGCAGGATTATTGTCATACGATTATATCTTCCAACCAACCCTACTATGAAGTGTTTATATGTAATATGTGCATGTAACATATGTGTTAGTGTGTGTCTTGTTATTGCATTCGATCGACATAATTGAAATTCAATTCCGTTACTTTTATCCCAACGGAAAAAGGTAACCTAGCCGGCAATCGAACCCGGGACCTTACAAAGTAAGATCATGCGGCCTAACCACTATTCTACTATGCCAATGGTAGATACCCTACCATACGGTGACTGCCTGAATTGTTGTATGGGCTACTCGGAGTTGCGCTTCGCAATTTAAAGTGTTCATGTTATATTAAAATATCTTATGAATATGGATGATTGAGTGCATTTCTCTTCTAAGTACCCAACCATATCGCGAACAAAATTTATTGAATGTAAAGATGGAGTATTTATTTTTCCTACTTTGAATCGATACTGAGCTACGCCATTACGATCTGGGGAAACAGTTACGCTTGTCACAGGGAACCCTTATTTATCCTACAGAAAAGAGCATTACGGATTATCGCCAACGCTAAACATATAGAAACATCTAGACCTATTTTTAAAAGATTGAAGATCATGACTCTCACATCACTTTACTTATATAGGCTATTATTAGATTTTTACAACGAAAAGGAAAGTCATGTAAAATTTAAAGATATGCATAACAAAAACACCAGATACAAGAATAATTTCATTCTACCATGCGTGGTTTTAAACGCTGCTAGGCAAAGTACCCAATTCTCAGGGCCTTATTATTTTAACCGCCTACCATGTAACATAAAAGACAATAGCAACCCCAGAACGTTCCAAAAACTTTTAAAGGATTTTTTCACAACAAACACGTTTTACTCTATTGAGGAATTTCTAAATTTTACAAAATGACTTTTTTTAACAGCCCCTTTATTTTAATGTAATGCGTTTACTGATTATTTCATTTGTTGATTGTTTTAGCTTGAAATAATTATTTTATTGATTGTTTTAGTTATATGGTATTTTATATTTAAATATAATAACAATGTATTTAGATTCTTCTTGGACAAAACATTATAAAAATTAGGTTGATTGATTATCTGATTATTGATGATTATTGCTTTTGTTTGATCATTTCTGATATTCATTATTTTAATTGTTGATGGTTTTAGTTTTACTGCTTGTTGATTGCGCCTTATATAGCTTCTACTTTATGGTTTATTTTAAAACGAAATGTTGTATGCTCTCTGGGCAGTTTGTTACTTAAACATTGTATGTTTTTTTTAATAATTCACATAATAGAGAACTTAAACTTGAACTTGATGGATAGTATTAGTTTTGCTTTTAGATCAGGAACAGGAAAGAATGGTTTGTACTTTTTTTAGCATCAGTGTGTACACCTTCTCCTGAGAATTCGAAATGACAATATTATATTCCAGCTTGCTCCTCAATAACGAGTTATACAGCAAGTTCAATACCTTCATATCACTGAACCACTTCAGATTGCACCGAAATCAGTTTGCACAACCACTTCAATCCGAAATCAGTCACCTCTGTCTCTCGACGGAGTAGAATACCAACGAGGGTAAAGGTCATGAATTAAGAGGGCGACCAAACTACTCAATGCCATTACCGCACATTTCGATAAATTAAAATCTATCGTGCTTTACAAGTCTGCTGGCTGCCGGTTCTGAGAGTCAGTTTGACTTATTAGCAAAATGTAGAATCGATGCTGCTGTTATTAAATATAGACGAATAGATGAAAGAGAAAAGAACTCAAGTTCAAGTAACGCTTGACTTGAAAAAAAATCTTTGATAAATAGTTATCAAGGCACTTTTGCATATGTAAATATATACTCGTATTATCATAATAATATTTTTTCTATTTTTTATTTTTTAATTATCATATTATATGTATGTACTTCTTTATAATAATTTTTATTTATATATACTTTTAATATAAATTCATGTAAAGTTTATGCGATAATCGTATCTATGTATGTATTATATTAGAATGTAAGAATATTTATTTATGAATATTTGAACAAAAATACCTTCTGTTTAATTTGGTATCTTCAAAATTTTTAAATTTCAGAATAAAGTAACTACCCCCATCCTTGTAATTATTAATTGTAAATACCATTGCAATATAAAGTTTTAATAAAATATTAAAATAAAATGAAAACCTAAGAGCGGGTATATCATGCTCTTTCGGCAGGCAATATACGATTTCTGTTGGTACCACCTCGATACAGGTTATTCCTAGTGAGGTGGTAAACCACAAACTATTATTTCTGAATCTCTTTCCCAGTTAGGTAAATTAAAAAAAACTGTTTAATTAATTATGAAATATTAGGCTAAGAGAATGTTTTTGTAATCAAATGTATTTTTTATGGACTTAAATAAATAAATAAATAAATAAATAAATAAGAAAAGAGGGTACAACGTGAACTCATTGTACTGGAGAAACTGTTGATAATCTTTGAAATAGTCAACAAGAAAGAAAATGAACTGTTCATATTGCAACGTTCAATGTTGACTGAAACATTACATTATCAACCTTACGATTCTCCGAATTGAAAATAAAAATCGATTATCAAAGAAATTTTGAAATCGGACTATGTGTTCTTGAGGTATAATGGTATCCTTACAAGATCACCTTTCGAAACCTTGTGTTCGATGTCAAAAATTCTTCCGCCAATGTGTTTTATTTAAGTATTTATTTATTTCATTCTATGATTAAAAGAGGAGATTTAGGGTTCTGTGCCCTGAAATGGATCGCGGAACTGCCATGCCATACAAGCAAATAAATGAGAAATCACATTTTGATCCGACAGTCGGGAACTTTTTATTAGATACTAGCTACTGCCCGCGGTTTCGCTGTGCGTAAACTTTCGAATCGATTTGTTAATTTAAGTAGGGTGGCGTTTATTTTCCTTTTTAGACGCTGTCTTTAGATATATAGTGCAAGACGCCCCCCCCCCCCCCCTTAGATGCACGCTACCTATATCGTAGACGTACGCGTCTTGTCCCTCGCCACCTTGCCGAACGCTAACCTTGCCGGACCAGCAGCCGCCCGCCGCCTGCTAGATATTTCGAGGTGCTTGCACGCGTTACTAATTTCATGATATAAATAAACGTTGGGTGTTACAAACTCCACGTGGTAGATAGACTTTTTATATTTTCACAGTTTTAATATGTACTTTGTTGTTTATTATTTTATCGATTATATTAACTGCTTCTAACTAAAATAATTTATTTATTTTTATTATTACATCTTTATATGAATAAAAACAATATATTGCCATTTTTTTCTAAAATCGACTTTCGACATCTATCTATTGTAAAAACGTGTTCGGTATTAGGTATATGTTAAAAACGAATATTTTTTCAAAACTGAGAAAATGAGTTAGTTGCATAGCTAATTGCATTTATTTAGTTATATTCAGTTTTTATTTTCTCCTGAAAAAAATCATTTGTAGACATTTGTTGTTTTAGCATGTAGCTTTGTAATTATTGTCAATATAATGTACGTTTGTTATTATTGTCAATATGATTGGCAATAATTACAAAGGTACATTTCTTGATTTTTAATACCTAATCTTATACATCGAAGAATCTGAATCTGATTTGGCTATTAAATAAGACAACCAAATTTTGGATTACTAATTATGCTCGTACGTATGCGGCATTCCTGGCTACCAATAAATATCATCCAGTAAAAACCTTTTCTTTGTTATCATCAGTCTTCACACTTAGAGAAAATTACAAAACGACAAATCATGAAAAGTTCTTTAATTCAATGTCTCAACGTAAATTCACAGTATCTCCAATTTCACTAGCCACCCAACGAAGTAGTTTAGTATGAAATAACCAGATGGCCATAAAATATCAAGTTGACCACCTCGCCATCTGTTACGATTAATTTCAACTTAGTTAAAAGTGACGAGATTTGGAATGGTAAGTCGAATGGATGCGATATGTGTGCTATCTGGTAAACGTTTACGATATATAATATCGACTAATAAAGTTGTATAATATAAGCTTTACAATACAATGGGCCCGATTGCGTTTCTTTGTGAACTAAAACTAAAATTAGTCCAAGCGAACGAGACAGAGCAATACGTTAGAGCGGAATATGAGACGAACGATCGTCGATAAATACTACCTGCCGAACTTATACTCGTCCGAATAAATTCAAGCATATTTCGTGCGGTGTAAGATTTGACCTTGGCGCGCAGTTTTAATGCGAAAAAGTGACAACCGGTCATCTCACCCTCCGCTCTAGCGTATTGCCCTGTCTCGTTCACACGGACTAATTTCCGATTTTAGTTGACGAAGAAACGCAATCGAGCCCATTATTGCATAATAATCTCATTGTTTAATTTACTGTCATTATTATTGCAGCAAAAAAAATATGTGTAAAGTATGTGAAACAAGAAAATAAACTTATTAGTTTTACGTTTTAGCATGATTGAACCGCAAAAAAACATTATTTTCAAATTGTTTAATTTAATAAATGCAAAAACGATTATACAATGATTTTTGATTGATACAATGATTATAAAATGATTATACAATATACGTTTTAAAATTATAAGTAATGAATAACCCTTTCAGACCTGAGATATTCCAAATAAAAAAGTCTTTTGTGATCTTTTTTTTAAAAGGGTACCGATAATCGAGAAACGGTACCCACACAATTATGTGGGTACCTTTATAGATAATATATAATATAATATATCGCACCTCCGATCAAATACAGTAATAACTTGAAAAATTCCAATTATGGTGTTTCTTTATAAAAATTATCGCCATTTCTCATTTTACACTCAAAAAAACAGTTATACCTGTTACTTCACTAGTGCCATTGACGAATTAGTGAAGTAACAGGTATAACTGTTTTGGGAGTGTAAAATGAAAAATGGCAATATTTTTAATAAAGAAACACCATAATTGAAAATTTTCAAGTTATTACTGTATTTGATCGGAGTTGCGATATATCTATTGTATAAATCGTATCCACATATTTGTGTGGTTTTAGAAACTCATGATCACCCACACAATTGTGTGGGCAGGGTCTGAAAGGGATAAGCAAAATTGATAATGCAGCGTGAATATGTGACTCTTACACAGTTTCCGAATGAATGTCTGCCTGCTATTCTGGGTTGTACTTATAGACTGGGTTGTACTTATAGACTTCTTACAGAGAGTTACATTTCTTTTAATGCTACGGAGGGGAGATATTCCCTTTTTCGTTTAATCTTATTTTAATGTTCGTCGGCCAGCTCCGGTCTTAAAACTAATGGAGAGTGTCTTAACATTCTAAACAAGTGGTTTCTGTTTCGATCCAAAACACAGTGGATTTCTTTCTAGTTCACCCTCTTTCGTTAAGCGTCTACTTTAGATTTATATAAGATACTGTTTAATGTTTCCGTCTGCGAGCAAATCTTAAATTGCAATGATGCAGCTAAATATCATTTATGTTTAAACTAGAGAGGAAGCTCTTGTTTTACTATTTATATAATATTACTCTTAAATACTTATTCTAAACGAATCGCTAATATTAAATTTCGACTGTGCGCGAATATGGATTATACAATTTACTTATTCTATCTTTAAGTAACAGTCGAACCAACCGATTTGGTGATCACTTAATATTCGCATCGGCATTGTCCGGTTTCCTTTAAATAAGAGCGGTCCATTGCTGCCGTGTAGGGATGATGATGGTGGTGTCGTCTCATTGTTCGGGGTGGTTTTGACGACGGGCGTAACATTAGTAAGAAATATAATTTCTTTGGATTTCCTGCTAAATTTATTATTTTAGCATAATAACAATATACATTACAAATTGTAATGGAATAACTGGAATTAAATTACGTGAAGGAAATTGCAGAAATATAATATTTCAATTCGTTATATATTTTTTTTATAGAACATTCGTTTTGGCTACAAAAATAACAAGAACTAAATGACAAAACCCTAACCTCATAATTATTGGGACTTATCCATTTTAGGATGGACAGAGATCTAAAATTACAACAAAAAAAACTTAAACATTGTAGTTAAATGCGCATAAAACGAAATTACCTTAAAATTTTATACTCAAAAAATATTTCGCAATTCCATAATAAAATCACCATTAAAATTAAACTTTAAAATTCAGTTTAATATAGTAATACAAATATAACCGACTTAAAACTAAAACAAATAGAAAAGAAACAATTATACCTAGCAAAATTTCTAAATACATATTTTTGCTCACACAATAACATCATAAAGTACGAATTGTTTGACTCGAGAATTTCTCACTGTTGACATTTTATCTTTTAAAAGAACCCTATTATATAAACCCAGGCGTAATCGTTACGGCTTAGATATATATTTTTACTTATATACGTAAAGAACTCATTTAGGAGGCAATAAAATGCGTTTACACGAAAACACATTAAATGATCCGCAAATTGAAAACGCTTTAAATTACATAGAAGCTATCAAATGTTTTGTTTTTATACAGGATGAGACACAAATAGGCCTAGAATTCCATCGTTTTTTTAATTTTAGTTGTAATGCCTGTTTCATTTTTTTTTACATTTGGCCAAAAAATCAATGAACAAATGTTGCCAATGCTCAGGGCCCACCTTTTTAGGACTTTACTGTACCGTATCTAGGCGGGTCAGAGTTAATAACTAAAATATGCTATGAACATTTTGATATTACCAAACATTTTTTAGAAGTATTAAATGTACCTAACGAAAATTAAATAACAGGGCATAATTATATTACATTATTTAAGCTTTAGTTATGAAATATTGAATTATTGCTATTGGCAATAATTCAATATTACAAATCATTTAAAAAAATCTCCAATGAACAGTTGCGAGTTGCCTGAATTGTGATTTACTTAAGACCATACATACCATCAAAACAATTTACAATTTGCACAATTTGAGCGCATTATACGGGGCACCGGGGAGAATAGTGCGTTATTGGTTGAACAATACGACGGACGGAACACATCACAACGACGAGTTCTGTGGGTCGACGGAACGTTCAGGGGGAAACAACTAAGCAGATTAGGGCAGTCGAGATTATGGGTAAAGAGTGAAATAATGAGGAGAAGATTTATAAGGGTACTTCGCGTCTTCAGAGATTGACATTCAAAAAAGTGAGTTTAAGCGTTGTAATCCGCGAATTCTATTTCATTAAAGAATTTTGAGACGCATCCACCTCAGAACCGTTTTCTGAACTCTCTCAATATCAGAACCATATTGTTCATAACATGGATTCAAAACTACGCTGTCATTGTATTGTAGGTATAGACGAGTATTGGTCAATACTTCACTACTGATATGAGTCACATCTGAGTACCAGTTTTCGTATTACAGTCGAGTCCAACATGGCGAGTGATATTTAGCAGGGGTTGGGGCCAAGTATCGGACCTCTACTTGAGTATTACGTCGAAAAGCCATTGTTGCTCGTTGTGTATTGTTGTGTTTCGGCCTATCCGACGGCCTCCACGCATGAAGTGCGAGCCTGGGTAGGACTCTGACCCTATGGTTAGTTTCCCCTGGGAATCAAACTTCTGGCGCTCCTGGACGGTCTGCGCACCGTGCGGCGTAAGCCAATCGACTGTGCAAGCTGACTAGCAGTCGGGGGAGTCGGGAAGCAGTACTGTTTCCCATAGAGCGGGGGTGGTTGCGGACCTTACGGCGACTGCTCTTGAAACGACCATCGGCTATCCGATCCTGGGTGAACAGCCGGGCAAAGGACGCTGTGGTGCGCGATAGATTCGGTATACACCGTTTCACCGCTTCGTAAGGGAGAGGACCGCGCAAGCGACCTCGAACTCGTAACCAATCGAGAGACTGGAGTAATCTGGTTACAACTGGAAGTAAGGGCGTGAAAATAAGCCCGCCGGATAAAACTCCTGGCTATCTCGCATTAAGGCGTTGGCCTCTTACGGGTTTGTGGCGGAGCTAGACGGTGGACTGTTTTGTCCGAATTCATCTACGGTCACCTTACGGAAAACAGAACAATTAAATATCGTTAAAACTTCCTGAGGTGACGGGTTCGCCCGCTGTAGTTGATAGCTCCAGTTGTCCCCCAAGACTTCACGTTCACTCCATGGAAGATTAGAAGTCTTCGCAAAACTCCCTGGGGTAAGTCTTCTGCGCTCACTCCAGGGAGATAGAACGACTAATCGTTAAAACTTCCTGAGGTGACGGGCTCGCCCGCTGTAGTCGACAACCCTAGCTGTTGTGTTTCGGCTTTCTCGTGAATTTAGATGTTATTTTATTTATCACCTCAGAGATTTTGGTTTTTTGGCTATTGAATTTACTTTTTTAGGACATCTTAACGACAGGGTCGTCCAACGGACATTTTAACGCCTGATCAACAATGCATGATCTGTTTGTGCGTTCATCGCGTAAAAATACAAATAATCATAGGAATCCCGAAAACCACGGGAGTATGACAGCGAACGCAATCACGATCAAAACAACGAACATCGTGGCCGGATTTTTTTCTGACCTATTTTTTCGATTATGATAAAACCTACATTTAAAAAACAATATGTTACGTTTAAATGTATCCAATTAAAATTCATATATGTATGTATGTATGATCGCTCGATCGTATGTACGATGCTACGATCGTAGTGATAACTCACTACCTGAATATAAACAAATAAAAATGTAAATGAAAATTAAAAAAGCGTTCGATGTTTTCCATATCTCTCGGCGACGCGGTAGCGTATCTGAAAGCATCTTTTTACGGGAAGTTGACTTAAAATATCTAAAACATAAAGCCTGATAAAAGCCAAGTAACAAACAGCTCCTGTTTCTATATTTTCTTGTCTCGAGTGGCATCGACGGAAAACAATAACTATAGGCTTTCAGCAAAATCGTAATCGTTGTATTACTCCATATTTATAAGCATTTTACAATACTGAGATACCTGTCAAAAATATTCATACCCACGCATATTATTCAGGTTAAGAGCATTTTATTTATTTTTTTACAATTATTCCGATGATAAAACAATTAGTTTTGATTAAAAATCGAGCGTTTAATTAGAGCTATATACTGGACATCCTATAATACAGGATATTAAATAATCAATTAGATCTTATATCCAGTATTCATTTTTTATCTCGACATTTCTTGCTCACCCTATACTTTCGTGGCTAAATCTCAATATTTGCATAAATAATCAGTGATGATCTGACGATGAGCGTACGGTAATAAAATGACTCTATCTCGGCAAGTATAATAAACAAATCATCAGTTAATAATAAAATTAACATTAATATATCTTAAAGTAATATTATTGTTACGGGCAAAATCTTAATCAGTTTTATTAATTAAACTCTCTCTCTCAAATCGTCAAAAAAAACTCATTCTATCTCTTGATATTAGTTCAAGAAGATATTTTTAACGTATATTCGTATATTATAATGTATATAACGTATATTTAATGTATATAGCTAGCGTCTTTGTTCTTAAACGTCTTTGTTCTTAAATTATTTTTATAATGTTTTACTTCTAATTATTGTTTCTTTTTGCAATCTTTGAATTTATAATTATTACCATTTCTTAAGTGATTATGTATTATATTATTTTTTGATATGTTGACGTTAACGGATCTTTATTCTTTTATTGTTTTTTGCTTAATTTCGGATTCATGTGGTATTTTCTTCACATTCAATTTTCGTTTCATATACATGAAACGAAAAATGTGCATTCCTTCCATACGTTGTCAGTTGATTTTATTAAATAAATATTCTTCAATAAGGTAGCGTTGTGAATACCATTCTTGTATTTTTTTCTCTTTGTTCCATTCACGAAATCTTGAAAAGAATCATTCTATTTGTGAAAGTGACCCTACCTTACTATCTCATCAATAACATCGCACGCACATAACATCTCTGACCACAAAATTATAAATCAATATCGTGCGTTAGCAAAACATGTGATTAAAATAACTAGAACAAAATTTGCGCAAAGTAACTTTAGTTCATTAACTCGTAGGTTTTACAATTACTTACAGGATAAGTTAAAACCATGCAGAAGCTTACAAACGCAAAAAGAAAAAAATACTTTGTGGCTAATTGTTACCGGCAGAGAAAAGGTGGATGCAAACTCACAAAATAGACTCAGTTGCTTTTTCTTCTTGAACTAATATCGGAAAATTATTCATGCGAAAGAAACTGAGCAGTTCGTTAGATCGGAATATAAAATGAACTGAACTGAACTGAATGAATGAAATGAACTTATTTTTTCCCGCACATAAACTACCTGCCGAACATAAAACCATTTGTATTAGTTAGAAAACATTTAGTCCGGTCTTAGATTACGCTACTTTATTTTCGGTCAGTAGTTTTATGTTGGCAAAGTTACAATCATTCATTATACAAGGTGTTTTATTAATAAACCGGCATCCTTCAAGAGGGTGAATCAAGACAAGCAAATAAACACCTTTTAATTAAAAAAATGTTTTTTTTTTTATTATTATTTGAAATTTTGAAGTAGGTACCTGACTGTTAAATACAAGTTTGACAAGAGTTTGAGCGCGCTGCGCCACCTAGCGGTAGGTAAAATATCTCAAATAAACAATATTAGCGATATTGTTCCTACCGATAGATAGCGCATCGTGCTCTACGCTTTCCATATTATTTTTTTTTTTTTGAAAACGATAAAAAATATGTGTTTTTCCACAACTTTTTTCAAAAGTTGCTTATCTGCTCGTACTGATTCACCTCCTCCGAGAATGCCGTTTAATGAAAACTCAACTTGTATTGTGGGAATAATCACATATTATAATAGGTAATAATATCATAGATTTCAATTTCAGTTTAAAATTACGTGCGCACAGGAAGACTCTGAAATGTAAAAAAAAATACGTGCGGCACTCGGGGACTGCCGCGGTAAAGCTATTGCATAGCATTTTTAAAAACTTATGCAATTAAAATTATAAATTTATTTTTTTTATTTTATTTTTTCTGATATCAGATAACTGCGCTCTATCGGAAAACGTTGAAATTATTCCGAATCATTTGCGGCTGCGTGCGGTAGCAAATGATTCGGAATAATGTAAACGTCTTCCGATAGAGCGCCGCGCACGAATTTTTTATTCGATAAAGCATTAAAAACGGATTATTCGAAAAAAATCGTAGATAAAAAGATAGATAATTAAATTACCTTTAAAATGATGCAGGTTTTATAATAATACGCCAGATAGTATTTGCGTAGTAGTCGTTTTTGTGTTCGGTTAGACCTAATTTCACAAATTAATTACACTATGTAATATAAACAAAATCTAAAATATTCAAAGCTAAGAATATTAGGAAAATGTTCTTGTTTAACATATATTTTTTTCGAATCGTAAGCAGTACTCGTTTAGACGTAATTATAAGTTTAAAATAATTAATTTTCGTTAAGAAATTTCTTCATTCGGTCGCCGCGCTGGCCTAGGCCCGCGATAAAAGCTATGCAATAGCTTAAAAATAAATCTATCCTAGTACAGGCATTACCCTAGTTATGTAGTATGTGTATATACCTCTTTTGCTATTTGCTCTTAAAATAAAATATTTTTTAAAATTTTGATTCAACTTGCATTTCTGCTATTTCTTGCAATGTCCGGACGTACCAAATGCGAACATCACCATGCAAATACATCTATTAGTCAAATCTGTCGCTACCGTATGCCCGTATTTATTATTAATCGCCCAAAATCTATTGATTGAAAAGAGTGATATCGATCGATTAAGAAGTAATCTTGTGTGAATTAGGTAATCCATCGTCGGCCGTATACGGATTTAGTGAAAGCACTCGTCCATTCGGGAGATCGTTCATTAGGCATTGCTATGTATTTAATATTCAAACAAGAAAGGAAGTTTTAAACTATTTGTTTTAATGTCCTAAAAGAGACGGCGCCATCTAATAAAAGTGGTATAAAAGCGGAAGGGGCACGGTAGAAAGTATCAGTTACTGTTCAGTTTTCAAGCAATGAACATGGAGATCCAAGTAAGTGATAAATAAGCTAATCTGATTAAATAGTAATATATTCAGCATTATCCTTTCGGCAACCGCAAGGGTTTACATTCAAAATAATCAAGTGCTAAATGCAGTGCAAGTGTAAGTGCAGTTTGTGGCATGTAATCATAAAAAATAATACAGGGCTTTAAAGTGCGACTACATATAACATAGAATTCTGCGAATATTCTAGTATTAACAAAACAAGAAACGAGAACTTCGTATTGGTGGAAACGATATGATCAATATACGTGATTCCATCAAGGGACAAGAATTTAAATATTTTGTCTTTAGTATATGTAAAATAGCTAAATATCATTCAAAGGACAGTGTAAAATATAAGGGGATAAATTAATGAATAATATTTTTTTTAATACTTTAGAAATGTTTAAAAGACTACTAAGAACTACAGCATGAATTACTAGTCACATTCTTCACCGCTTATACTTACAGCCGAATGGAGATGCTCAGAAGCAAACAGAAAGCAACATGACCGATATAGAATTGAAAGATTGTCTTAATTATGAAATGGAGTTATTTGAGTAAGCGAAAGAGGAATGCAATTTTGGTGAAAAGCAGAGCAAAAAGTACATAAGATGTAGTTAGTAAACGGATAAGGAAACTAGCGAATAAGAATTACCAAATAAATCACAGATAAAAGGAAACATCAAACCAACGATAATTCCAAGAAATTCTGAAGAAACTAAGGATAGAAGAAAGAAGGGAGAGAAATAGGCATACAGACAACAATTACACTTTATCGACCTCACAATCCTAGATCATCACCCTGTCACTTTCGTATATCGGCCCTAAATTGTTCATATATTGTTCGATTGATTTAACTATCCTTTTCTCTACCTTCCTTAAAGAAAGGTGCTCCTCAGCTATATTGGTTCCCTGGTACATTCGGCTTACCGTCAGCACAATTATTTTTTTCTTTCTTTCGTAGTTGTCTCAAGTAAACGCAATGCACTTTATGTCTAGAATAAACCAGTAACTGTCGCCGATGTTTCTGTTGTGATGCTATTAATTTAAAGTAGGTACCTGCCTAATTAGTTTTGTTGATAATCATAATACTGAAACGCGTTGAAACACTGGTTCCCGTCAGATATCCGAAGTTAAGCGTCGGGCGTGGTCAGTCCTGGGATGGGTGACAGCCACGTTATGCTATAAAAATCCGGCCTTCTGTGGGATAATTATCGTTAGAATATGTTGGTCGTTACCGTAAGAAGCATAAAAATAGAAAAAAATACGAATTATCATTCCATGGTTACTAGAATTGAGGTCATAATATGGATAAATTTGTATCAACCTTTTTAATCACTGTTTCAAAATTGTTAATGGATTCATCACACTATTTGTGACAGTTACAATTTTATTTTGATTGCATATCGTATTTTTTGTAAAATAGATTTCTTATTATGTAAGAGTTGTAATTCGATCTAACGATAAATGAAAAGATTTAAACCACTTAATTTATTAAAAAAACACAAAGCACTTGAATTTGCTTAGGGATATCGCTGTGACAAATCGCTGTTTTTCATTTTATAACATTTTATTGACACCTTTCCGGCAGAACGAAATATCTACCTACACCCTTAGGGGTGGCATTTAGAAAATAAATATTTTATTGACGCCTTTGTAAGAGTGAAGATCATTTTAATTTAAAATGATATTCAGTTGTGTAAAATTCAACCTCGTTCCATTTAATATGTTTTGAATGTAGCCATACGTTTACATCTTTTAATTTTCTTACTGGAGCAAAATACAATATGTTGCGAAATGTACTGAAAACAATTAAATACCTTGTTTTTTCATCGAAGGGGATGGAATTTACAGGACACTGTAATGCATGTCTCAAAGCGAGGTATTCTAAAAACACAGTCATCTGTTACATCTCAATGGAACTAACTCAACACACTAAATCATGCAAATAAAAATACGTGGCATAGACCGAAACATAGCTCGAGATAAATTTTAAAGATATTTCAAATGTATGATACGTAATGTCGATAAAACCAAGGTAAATGCCTAAAAAACTACGAAACTCATGCGAGCGTTCGATATTTAGATCTGTCATTTTTAGATGGCATCAGTTATATGTTGTTTTTATGGTATGCAGCTTTTAATCCGTTGTTCCTTTGGGTGGATTCGTCTGTTAAGGGGAAGGCTGTAGCCGCAATGAGGAGTTGCATTTAATCCCTGACGGTATTCTACCGGCAATAGAAATACTGAAGCGAAAATTTACCAACTCTTGGGGATTTTTTAGACTTAGATATAGTATGCATCTCTTGCTGGGATACCTTTGTCTTATAGAACGGGGTACGTTTTCTTAATATGGATGCGTTTCGGCTTAAGAGGATAGCATAGAATAGCTCTAAAATACTGCCTGCTGACAATAAGCTCACATTTTCTTACAAATAAAGAGTTTCAATTATTGTTATAGGTATTAGAGGTAGAGGACGTAAGCTGTTTGGTAGATATTTGTTTAGTTTTCTTTGTTTTATCCAATCTATTCATCATTCTATTGAAATTCCTTTTTAAAAAATCAACAATAGAACGAATTAAAGTACAACGTTACCGCGTAGTGTAACTAATGAGCGATAGATTGTATTCATTGTTTTGATTATTAGGCTTAGCTCAAAAACAAAATGTTACATCTTTTTAATTTATTTTTAGATAAATATACATGGAATTATGTTACATGCATAAAAACATACCTAAACATTAAACTTCATTTTTATTTACAGAAACTGTTCATCCTCTGTCTGGTCTCATTAGCTGCCGCTCGGACGGTACGGGATAGACATTCAAAACACGCTGCAGTTCGTACTGACAATAGAGAAAGTGCCGCTACTGAAGAACGCGCTAATTATGCTTATGGTGGTCAAGGCGACTTCGGCAATGCGCATCTCAATTCATATCAATCGGGTGCACTGGCGAGAGATCTTTACAACCTCAAAAACAATCTGGGAGGAGGAGCGCAAGAAGCAGGATTGAATCAACAACAATGGGAGGCAGACGCAAACAATGCCGGTAGAGCTCAGCAATCATACAACCACGAGAACGGACCTAACGGACCTCTCAACAACGCGCTTCACAACAACGAACAGCAGTGGCAACAGGACGCCCAAAATGCCGCAAGAGCCTTAGCGTACAACTACGAGAACGGACCCCACGGACATCTCAACAACGCGCTTCAAAACAACGAACAGCAGTGGCAACAGGACGCCAACAACGCCGCAAGAGCCCTAGCGTACAACTACGAGAATGGACCTCACGGAGCTCTCAACAATGCCGTTCAAAACGACGAACAACAATGGCAGCAAAACGCACACAATGCCGCAAGAGCCCAAGCATACAACTACGAGAACGGACTTCACGGACCTCTCAACAACGCCATTAACAACAACGAACAACAATGGGAACAAGACGCCCACAACGCCGCAAGAGCCCAAGCGTACGTCGAGAACGTCGTTGCTTCGCAAGGACCTCAAGTTATCCACAACAACGAAGCGTCAACTGGTCTGCACGGAACCTATTACCAAAGCCCTAGAATTCAGATCGCCCAGCGCGGCCACGAAGGACCCAACGTTCACTACGAAACCGAAGAGCAATACGCACCAGCTCACTACCATTTCAACTATGGAGTACATGACGTTGGAACCGGCGATATCAAAGAGCAAGAAGAGGAGAGACGCGGCGAGGAAGTACGAGGAAAGTACTCCTTAGTTCAACCCGACGGTCTTAAGAGGATCGTTAACTATTCTGGAGATCAGCACGGGTTCAACGCTCTCGTATCTTATGAACCAGTCCACGACCACCACGAGCACGTGCCCGCACAACACGAAGCACCATCTCACTCGTAAAAAAGTCGTAAAATATTCAATGTTTTTGTTGCTTTCCTTTGTTAAGTATGTATGCTAAGTGTTATTTATATTATAAATTTTTCAACGAAAAATAAACTATTGCTTTATAAAATTATTCAATCTTTTACATTTGATTAGATAAAACAAAATCGTCGGCAAATTAACCGTTCATTGTCCAAATGATTAGGATTCTAAAATTAATTATAATCCTAATTAATTAGTTTTTTTGACACTAACGGTGTGAATATTTGCTTATTATAGTAAACAGCTCATTATGTTAAATTAATGACAAGATTAATTAATTATTTCAAAACGCAATATTTCGCATTGCTCTCAGGTTTTCTTATATAATTGATTCAAATCAATCACTGATAGTTAATAACTATTTTATTCATAATATTATGAAATGTAGGTCTCACTTAATAAATCCTGAATGATGACGTTAACGAGTTATGATCTCATTTATTTTAAATGACGATTTTGAAAGAATACATAACTTCCTGATAAAATTGGTCGACTGCATACATAACACAATGACGATTATGCTAGAGTGATTTATTTTATTTTTATATGCCGTTGCAAACATTTGGTCGAAAGTTTAATGAGTAGTTTAAAATAATAAAAAAACGGTTGTGTCACCTTTAAACTTTCCTGGTAAGTAGCCAAGAACTTGTGGAAGGATTTTGAGCGTGATATCCCTTCGGGAAAAACGTTGACCTGATTAAAACGGATGGTCGGCTACGAGCGCGGATAGTGAGAATGCAAAACATTAAACACTTTCGTTTAGAGAAAATAATTGTTATGTGATTTTGGCCCAACGAGGTATCAGTGTACGAAATTTCAGGTCTTTAAGCCCAATATTGGGAGATTGGAATATGAGTAAAGCGCCTCTGGTAGGTATACCGACTTCAAGCACAACCTTTGAACTCTTGCCATGATCAAATTATGCCTGCATGCCAAAACTTTAAAAGGCAATAAGTAATAAAAAGGCTGCGATCAATATTAGTCAGCCCAAAAATTAAAACGTATTTGTGTGTGTATGTGCTGAGAAATGTATAAGAGAATTGAGAAACACAAGGTTTCCCTATATGTTATATTGTAGAATATAATATATTATGTTATTGTAGAATATAATATATATTATATTGTAGAATATACATTTTATGTTATATTGTAGAAATAAATATTTCCATAATTCGGCTTCGTTCGTCAACTATGGTTTCAACGGCTATGGTTTCAATTTAATTTTTTTTCCCGTTGCATAATAAACCCTTTATCGGCTTTGCTCTTGAAAATATACCTCTAAGACACATTCTACCGATACTATACGTCTTTGAATGCATAAGGTTGATATTAAAAATATACGAAATTCGAAGCCTATAACAAAATTCACTCTCATTTTACCATATGTAGACATAAAATATTACCTTGCCCGTTTTGGAATTATTTTAAATCGATTCAAACTACATTGGAATGGTATGTTATATATTATAACTACATTGGAATGGTATGGTATGTTTGTATTTAGTTTTTAACATGACAATTTTAAATGACTATTATAGGTATGTAAACGTTATATCAATATGTAATTGATTTATATATGTATATTATTTTAGTTTTTATTTTTTTTTATTTTGGTTTTATTATTATTTTCGTATACATATATGTATGTGTATGTGTGCATATATGGATATATATTTTATCTATAGATGTATATGAGTATCTATATTTGTATATGCGTAAATATTTGTAGTTTCATATTTGTTGATTTAAAAATAAGTGCTAACTATAGTTTAAGTTGACAGTGCACACTTAATATCTAGTCATTAAAAGTCTGCCTTAGAACAGGCCTAGGCCTAGTTAGGCGACTGTGTCAAACATTAAAAATAATGTCGCATCAATTTCTTGCTAAGATGTTACTTACAAATATGACATTAATTGTTTACTAGATGTGTTACTAAATAAATAAATAATCGAAGGGGGAAGGAATGGATGGTAAGGTGAACGCTCACATGTGGCAATACAGCTGTCCTAAACCTACCACAACCAGTCGTTAGTCCGGAGTCCACCGCTAATTTCCCAGAAGTATAATATTAATATTATAATGAGCACGACTCCTATCGGTGAATGCCATGGCAGCTCCGTTTGTATTTTGTTAATTTACTACCCGAAAATAATATATCCGTGAAAATACCCTAGTTTGAGTCCAACTTAATAGGCTACCTTATTGACAGGGCATTATATGATATCAACGAATTCTAATTAGGTTATTGACAATTTCCATTTTGATTTTCTTCATTTAGCTTGATATTTTTACCATTTTATTATATTACTATGTAGCTGTCTCCTGCGGCTTCGCTTCGCGTGAAGTTTCGAATCAATTTGTACATAATTGATGTTAATATTATAGTCCTTTCCACTCTAGAACGGGCTAGTCCAGTTGGGTGACAGAATGAAATAAGCAAAAGGTTAAGTTTTTGCCATTCGGTTCCTGTTATTTTGTAAGCAAATCAATGTTTTATAGTAATTAATTCTTAAATAAATAAATAAATAAATTTGTTAAATTAAGTAGGGTGGCGTTTGTTTGCCTTCTTAGACGCTACCTTCAGATATATACATAGGTGCAAGACGTTCCCCCTCAGATGCAAGCGACCTATCTCTTACCTACTTGTTTCTCCGACCTGTGAACGCCGACCTTGCTGGGCAAGCAGCCGCCGCTACCACATACAAACTTACAGTAAATGGAAAATTTTTTTTTGTTCACTACCCGTAATAATGGATTAATTTATTTTGATAAGGATTCTTATTTAAATGCTAATGTCTTCAATAAACACTGCCTACTTAGTTATTTTTATTATTTTTTTGAGACATGAAACAAGTTATTGTAGCTTTAATATAAAAGTTGGATGTATGCTCTCGCCGACTTTTTTATAGATCTCTCTAAGGACAATGTTTCTGTCGTACATTGTTTTCACATATATCAAACCGTTTCGTCAGCGCACGCCGATAAAGCGACCCACCAGCTTATTTTTCTCTGACTTGATTTACAAATATCATCATTTCGTATTGAAAACCAATATTTATCACAATCAAATATAACCTATAGCACTCGCCGATAATCAAGCTTTCGAATAGTGAAAGAATTTTTGAAATCGGATGAATATTTTCGGAGATTATCCCCTACATACAAACTTACATACTTACAAACATTACTTCTTTATAATATTAATATAGATATTGTATTAATACGACTATTTATTTCTCTCCGAGAACCATTTGTATTTGTGGAATCGTAGGACCATGTAATTTTATGGTTCTTGACAACTCCATTGATAACTTATCTCGTCAAAATGTTTGAGACTAAGTAAGTATTGTAACACTTTTTTAACATTATCATGTCAAATAATTATCTGATTGACTTGATTGTTTTAAGCATCTATTAAGATTATTATAAATTATTTGGTGAGCCTCTTATGAATCGTTTTAGTATCGATCTTTAGAAACATATTAATCTTAAGAGGCTATCCAAAGTAGTGTGTACTTTTAATATTTTAAAACCATCAATTTATTTTGATTTTATTTGACACATATTGTTCGTACAGATAGAATGGAATAGAATAGAATAGAATAACTTTAATGTGCTATACAAACATAATTAATATTTCACTGGTTTTATAAAAAAAACAATTTATGCACAAATGGCGGACTTATCGCCATAGCAATATCTTACAGTCAACCATTTGATAAAATAATTCCTAATTTTCACAGTACAATACACAAATAAGTAAAGTTAAATTTAAAATAAACTCATACAAATATATGTCAGTAACGTATGTTAAGGTTGCCAAGGGAAGGATAAAGGAGAGGACAAGGTGAGGTATTTGGTTAGTGGCTCTGTAAAAATAAACGTTTCTTCAACAACTTTTTGAAAGTATTCAACGAAGGTGCATGAGTGATAGAGTCAGGGAGGTGATTCCGTAAACGAGCAGAATGGACTGTAAAAGAGTGCGTGTAATCAGAAGAATGATGTATCGGAATGACGAGTGTGTTATCCCGGTTTGATCGAAGTGGAAGACCGTGGTCTCCCAAAGGGTGGAAATTCTCCTTGAGATAGGAGAGTGAAGTGGGGTTATTGTGTATGTTGTAGAGTAGCGACAAAGTATGCAAATTTCTTCGATCGCGAATAGGAAGCCAATGAAGTTGCTCAAGAAAGCAGCTAACGTGGTTGAACTTTCGCAAATTAAAAACATACCTGAGGGAGATATTTTGCAGACGCTCCAGCTTATTCAAAATAACCTTACTAGCATCTTGATATAACAAACATCACCGTAGTCAAGTATAGGCGTTAGGAGTGTGGACACAATCATTATTTTTTTATGTGACATGGGGAGAAATCTTTGAAGCCGCCGGAGACTACGAAAACCATTGAAAATGTGACGACTTACATGGTTTACTTGATCTTGCCAAGAAAGATGTTGATCTATTAGATTTCCAAGGTTTTTAACATTTTTGGTATATTCTACAATTTTTCCATTTACACAAATTGGCGGTAATGATGAAGTATCTATTTTTGACAATGTTTTTATGGCGCCTATCACAATTGCTTGCCATTTATTTGGATTTAGAATTATACCATGTTTTGTAGCACAAGCAGATATTTGATCTTTGAGTTCATTATAGCCACAGCTGTGCAAAGGTCATCTGGCCTGGCATGATAATAGATTTGAAGGTCGTCAGCATAAAGATGGTATGATGATCTTAGGCCCTTTAGGGTTGGTAAAAATTGAGAAGAGTAACGGCGAAGACCCTACATTTTTATTCTTTTCATTTTTATAAAAACTTTTTAAACCGTTTTTAGAAAAATCCTAGGAATAATGGGGTATTTTTTTCAGTTTTTTCCTCATCTTTCACTTGGACCATAAAATATTGGTTGAAATGGCAATTTTGCGCTGGTGACGTACGGCGTCGTCTTTCTGATGTATTTATCTATACTAATATAATAAAGAAGTAATGTTTGTAAGTTTGTAAGTTTCTGTTTGTAAGTTTGTATGTAAGGGGTAATCTCCGAAACTACTTATCCGATTTTAAAAATTCCTTCACTAATAGAAAGCTACATTATTGACGAGTGTGAATTTTATTGCGATAAATATTGGTTTTCAAAACGAAATCACGATAAATACAAATCAAGTCGGAGAAAATGAGCTGGTAAGCAGCTTTATTGGCATGCGCTGATGAAACGGTTTGATATATATGAGAACAATATACGATAAAAATATCGGCTTCAACAGGATCTATAAAAAAGTCAGCCTATATTTAACTTTTATATTTTAGCTACAATAATGGCTTTTAAGACTCAAAAAAATAAGTTGAAGTTTGTTGAAGGCATTAGCAATAAAATATGAAACCTTATCAAAATAAATTAATCCATCAACACGGGTTTTAAATGGAGATAAAATTAGCCATGTACTGTTTTAGGTGAAATAGTTTTAGAGATATCATGAAATAAGTAACGCGGGCAAGCACCTCGAAATGCCTAGCAGGGGCTGCGCGGTGGCGACTAGCCCAACAAGGTCAGCATTTAGCGGAAGGCAGCGGGTGGCGAAGAACAAGACGCGAACAGAACGTCTTTTACTTTACATCTAAAGGTAGCGTCCAAAAAGTCAAAATAAACGAAACCCTACTCAAATTACCAACTCGATTCGCGAAGGGAAGCCGCGGGCAACAGCTAGTTTAAAATAAAATTAAATAAAAACCTCCTTTCTCTGCCGCCCTACTCTTGTATTCCGCTCTTCATCGGGTACTGGAAGACAGCACAACCTGCGGGTCTGGCACATGTCATATCCATCAAACCCGACCAAGCGTCATATATTTTATGTAATCAAGTAATCCGCATAGATATAAATCAAACCATTTTTAAGTGACAACATCTATTCGCTAGTTACAACGTTAGACTTGGATCTATCTTGTGCGACAAACACTATCTTGTGTGATTTCCTGTGACGTCATCGCGCGGCTGTAGATGCGTGCGCGTGATAGTCACGAATTAGCTTTATGCGAATGTAGCGAATATAGCCTTGGAGAGGACCAATTTAAAAGATCATTATAAATAGTTTGGTAAGAAACCCAATTTATGGTATAAGGGAGTTTGAAAATTCCGAGTTTATTTTCCATGTTGATAATTAGCAAAATTTGTAAAATTTTATACATAACGGAATTATGATAGCTGACATTCTAATTCTCATATAATTTAGTATACATCTATTTATGTTTAAACAATACGAAGGCATATTGCTGGATTGACAATAAAATTATTTTACGTTGATTATTCTACATAGAATTTGCGTTTCTATTTTAATATATTATTCTCTCTTACTATTTAATGAAATTAGTATATTTTGATTATTTGTAAGTAGGTAATATTAAATATAATATTACAGCCATTACAACTATCATGATAGTTATGTTTTTAATAATTCAATTTTAGGCATTGTATTGTATTGTATTGTATGTAGAGTTTTAAGTTAGTGTAACACAGAAACACGTTGAGATAGGACGTTGATTCTCCGAGTGTCCTTGTAAGTAGCTCTCGCAGCACTACTAGAACCACTACAGTGAGGCATTAAAAATAGTCTCTGGAATATTTTTTAGAACTTTTATGTGTTTGATGGTATTGTACGTAGAGAATATTTATTTCAGATAAGATTAAAACCCCCTTACCCCCCCACCCCCCAGTTCTTCCATTTCTTTCTTTTTGATTGGACAGTGCTATTAGTACCTAATCTATAGTGCACTTGTATAACTATAATTATGTATATTATATTAATGTTTAATGTTTTTTATCTAAAGAAATATTTTAAAATATTAATAATTTTTGAAATTGCTTGTCAATGTGTTGATAAATTAAATAAATAAATAAATATGTATGTGTATGTCTATATGTATATATGTATGTGGGTAGGTATATATGTATATGAATGTATATCAAGTTGCTCAGATAAGCTAGTTAATTTTGTTATTTTATTTAATATTACAACGGTTGGCTGTAAGAAATTGTAATACGATAAGCCCGCTTTTTGTACCAATTAAAAACAGAATTTAAGTTTCTTTATAATTGTTAGTGATTTGGTGCAAATAAGCTATTTCTCTTTCTTTCCGATCTAGGCAGATTTACATCTATGGGTCGATTATGTGGGATATTTTTTGGATTTCTACCAAAAAAAATGTAGATTTACCAAACATCGAGTGAAAATGTTTTCAACCTCTGCATCAAAATTTGGAACAAGCCCACCGCGAAGAAAGTTAGATGCATTTTGTTCGCATTTTATGGCGACGCGTTTTCCAAAAACGGCTCTGATTAAAATTCGTATATAAGCAGCATCTAATCGAGTTTATCGGCACAGTTCAGTGAGAGTGGTTAAAGCAGTAAAATGGCCTACAGAGTGAGTCCTCCTTTAACTAATCTTTCGTTGGATAATTCCACTTTCGTTGTTATCGTCGCCACTAATCGGTTCTCTAATTACATATTCATGTAATTACATATTTAAATATATATTTGGGTTTCTGAGCACAACGTCAAGACAAAATTGCATTTCTGTTGCAAGTGGATTGATAAATTGGGAGTGATCGTATCATTAAATGGTTAAAGAATCTAGGGTTGACAAAATAGTACATATATTTTTAAACATCGTGTTTATTATAAACCGGTGTGTTATTGTGCTACAGCCCATTTCTTTATAAAGTTATTTCTTAACGGAATTCAAATTCTATGCCCTTCCTGGTGACATAAAATTGGCGAATAGTAAGACCTAATTTAAAAGGCTAACAACGTAGCTTGTAAGAGGGGTACGACAAGGATTTTTTTAAAATATTGGATGTTATAATGTCATCAGAAAGTTTAAATATTCAGATTTTATTTTTTTAATAAGTTTTATCTTTATTTCACATTATGTTACGAGGCAATTTGTTTTATAATTACCATTCTATTTTTTGTTAAAAATAAATTCTGGATTATTTAATTTATATATTTATATTTTTGTGATTTTATTATTTTATTACGGATAAATATTTTATTCTGGTTGGAATTTATTCGCTAATTTTGATTATTCAGTTAATTTTAATATATATTCCCATTTTTTTTATTTCTTCATAAATTGGTTTATTTAAATTTTTCAATATTAATAATAGTAAATTCATTAACGAAAAGATGTATGCCATTTTATAAATACATTTTATAAATACAGCATTTACCCTACACAGCATTAAAAATAAAATATTTACCCTTGAACAGTTCCCGGCCTAGATAGATGACGTTGCCACATATGCGATGTATTCATTTTCTGGTACTGACTAAATTTTTAAAATATTTATGTGCATAGTATCTATCTTCTAAAATTGTATAAAAACATAATATATTTACATACTACAATAAATAAATAAATGAATAATAAATCAAATCAAACGTAGTTTTCCATGCCTAGCCTAACTAGGTTGCGACCTGTTTTAAGATAGATTGTAAAATATTTTGACAAAATCGTTTCTTAAGAGGCAGCGTTCTCACAGGTCTGGCAAGGTTGGGTACAGTTTTTTCTTTTTTTATACTTCCTACTCAGCTTGTCACATTTCGATTTTGTCTTGTGGTAATTTATTACATTCCTCTTTCGTTTCGTCAAATTTCAATGTAGTATTGATTAAGAGAATCTTTCCGTATATATAAGTCCATCTTGGGTTTTAATTTAGATGAAGCAGCATACGTGCAGGGCATGCAGAGTTGGAGAGTGTCCTCCTTGACTTTCAGGTATCCAGCTTAAATGGATCCCAGAGCCGCGTTTCTTAAAAGTTGATGTCTGATGACTGCTACGATAGACCAGAACGCATCTCAAATGGCATACCTCCATCGCTCTTTGTAATTTATATATGTTGATTTTGCATTGTATAAAATACAAGTGCATTGTAATATATATATTTTCTGTAATTATTTGTATTAACTGAAAATAAAGCCTAATATAATTATTTATTACTCTTATTATTAGGGATGTAAAGGACTTAAGTACATGCAATAATCAGTTACTCTCGTCTGTAATTCGTTGTTACTCTCTATGTTGTTACTCAGTTACTCTGGTTGTTACTCTATATGTAATTAACCTTTTTGCTTACAGGTAGCACTTATCGCGTGTGTTTTCGCGGCAGCATCAGCTCAGCCGATCCACCCAGGAGTGCAGCTTCACGCAGGTCACCAGGTCCTCCTACAGGCCCAGGCCCCACTTCACCTAAGCCATGTCTACGAAGACGGACCCTCGGACTACAGTTTCAACTACGGCGTCCAGGACGTGCATACCGGCGATGTAAAGAACCAGCAAGAGACCAAGATAGGAGACCACGTGAAGGGCCATTACTCCCTCCTGGAAGCTGACGGCAGGACTCGTGTAGTCGAATACGAAGCCAGCGACCTGCTCGGTTTCAACGCTATCGTGAGACACGACCTCGGCGGCCCAGCACACCACCTCCACTAAATCTTCTCCCATCATTTAAATCATCACCTTTCTTTTTCATATAAAACTATATTATATGTAAGTATATAAATATGTAAATACCAAAGTTACTTTAAAATATGATCTCTTTATCCCATTTTCTCATCGTCATATTTTTTTGGAAGAATCATCACTTCATCAGCTCTAGAAATTATGTAGAACCTATTTAGTACTATAAGTTTTTATTCAATCTTGTCATCATCTTCGCCTTATGTCATAATATTATAATACATTAATATATTGTTATATATTATCATCGCGCATGCATTGATTGTCTAATCGTTTGTTTCCTTGTTACGCTTGATGTCAAAATGTAATGCTAAGTTTTTCTGACAAATGCATTTTTGATGTAAATTTGCCTTTATTTTTTAAAACTTTTATTAACCTTGCAATGTTTACCAGTTGGTTTAGGTCAAATCTTGCAAGGTGAATTAGAACCACTTCCTATTATCCTATAAAACCGAAATGTTACATGTTGGTTCAGTTCCGATGACAACGCATTTTTATGGTAAGCATGATATGATTCTACATCCAGTATTTGCTACCGATGAAGGGACTACTCAACGGTCTACAGCACAGATACGAAATTTTGTATACGCATTATATTATGATAGCGCGATTTAAGCGTAACAATGAAAGGGCTGCTGCACCCAGGGTTGGCTCCCAACGATGGGACTCCTCAACGGTCAATAACACAGACATGTTTTTTTGGTTACGTATTCAATTATGATAGCACTTTCTAAGTTTCATCATGAGACGGCTGCTGTACTCAGGGTTGGCTCCCGAAGAGGGAGCTTCTCAATGCTCAACAGCACACACACGATTTTTTTGACACGCATTTAATTATGACAGTACGTTCTGAGTTTCACCATGACATGGCTGCTGCACCTAGGGTTGGCTTCCGATAAGGGGACTTCTCAACGGTCAACCGTACAAACATGAAATTTTGTATACGCCTTCAATTATGACAGCCCGTCTTAAGTTTCACTGTGACAGAGCAGCTGCACCTAGGGTTGGCTTCCTATGAAAGGATTCCTTAACGGCACAGACACGAAATTTTGTATACGCATTCAATTATAATAGCCTTATAAATGAACAGATTTAGAAACATGTCCAGTAAAAACTAAAAAACAAAAAAAAAACATTAATAGAAAAAATATTAAAAACAAGCTTTTATTAAAATGCTCTGAAAAGAACAAAATAAACTTTGAAGTAAATCAAACTCCTCATTATAGTACATTATATAATTTTATATTATATAATGCTTGAAATCTGTATAAAAAATATACTTCCAATCTGTATAAAAAATAGAAAACGGAAGAACCGGTATACTAGTTTTAATTAAGACATTTTAAATACCTCTTCTAAAACTTCATTTTTCGAATTTTGGTTGAAATTTCCGTTCAAATTATTTCTAAAAGATACCGTATCAAAGCCCACCCTGTAGGTGTCTTCCTTGTCTATATAAACCTAGTCTAAGATAGGTAAAATTTTCTTGCTTTGACCCAATATTTTTGCCTATTTATGAACGAATATAAGGATAAATCGTTGTTATATATATCATCGTTTCAATTTGTAGGGAAATTATATATTTTGTTGTAGAGTGGTATATGTAGTTATGAGAGAACTCACCTGCTTTAGGATCTCGGGAGTGAAACCATGTCTTCTAATGTTTAAGGGACTGGGTCTGTTGGTTATACAACATCTACTATTCGGTCTTGGAGATATCGACAATATGCGTACCCGTCACCTCAGGAAGTTTAAACGATAATGATCTTCTTTCTCCAGTGACTATTTTGTCTATTAGGTACTCTACTAGTAGTGTACTATTGAATCTATTGGATATATTGGGAACCTAAAAGTATACATCACTCCCTAACAAAGGATTTGTTTTAGGTACTAGAGAGTCCGAGTCTTCGCACTGTTGCCTCTGAAATATTATAAATAAGCGAGGAAATACTACTATTTCCGGCTATAGTAGAAGGTACTAAAAATCCCTGGGTAAGGCTCGACTACAAACACCAACAAATATGTGAACGTAAAGACTGGAAGACTGGGAGATCGATGAACTAGGAGAGGAAGCGAACAAAATAAAGTGGGATTATCGAAAGTGGGAAAAGATCCTGAAATTATTGGAAGTTCGAAGGAAGGAAGATTATACGATAACTTTACGATCGGGAAACGTATTTTACTTCCGGGAAGGCTTTCAAAAATCCTAAGGCGGCGTTGGTTTCCTCATCAACAAGTATCTCGCCGGCAACATAATGGATCTCCACTATGTTGGTTTTACCTATCTAGGTAGAACCTCTCAACGAGAGAAATACCGCATCATAAAACTCAACAAACGATACTCTCTGAAGTGCACACAAGTCTACGCCTCAACTTCTAATTACTCCGATGACGAGTCGAGAACGTGTAAGAGAACATTGTAAAGGCCTTGGAATACAATAAGTACCATTTTATAGTAGTGATGGGGACCTTTAACTCAAAAGTCGGCATAGACTGGGCCGAATACTGGTAAATTTCTTGGAGACCGACAATCTCTTCTTATTGAACTCGTTCTTCATTATCAAAATTTTATCAAAAATAAACGACTCCAAATTTTTTAATAGGTTCAGCAGCCATGTCATGGTGAGACATAGAACGGGCTATCATAATTGAGTGCGTATACAAAATTTTGTGTCTGTGCTGTTGACCGTTGATTTGTTCCCTCTTTGGAAGCCAACCCTGGGTGCAGCAGCCATGATATGGTGAAACTTAGAACGGGCTATCTTAACTGACTGCTATACAAAATTTAGCATTCGAAATTTGAATTATTTCGTAATGTCACTTTCATTTAGAAAACGGCTTTGCCAAAGTGATCAATAGTTAAAAAAAATATATTTTTTCGCTTAATTCGTCTCAATTGAAGGCATTTTGTGTTGCATAAGGATAAGCCCTATTTATGAGATATATGGATGAATAGTGATCGTTAGTCGACTGCAAAAGGACCTTTAAACTTACATTGCACCGTCGAAAGTCGTGCACATCCGTAAGTATATCTCATTCAAACATAAGCATTTCCCAATACAAGCTGGGATTTCCTTCGCTACTTTTTAAGTAGCTTTTACTAATTTTATTTTAAATAAAACATCATCCTATAAACGGATTTCTTTACAAACCTTATCAAATATAACAATATTATACTGTTTTCTACAATATTTCTTTACAATTTTTTAATATTATACAATTTTATATAGGTTTACCCTATTTTGATAACATTATACAATCTTTATTATATATAAACTCCTCTGCCAGAAATTAAGATTGAAGTTTCTTCTTTCATTTCATTGAGCATATGGAGGTTTTTTTATTTCATTTCGATTTAATGGCTCGTTGATAACAAACTCAGCCAATTGTATCATATTTTAAATGTTGGTAGCATTCGAAATTTGAATTATTTCGTAATGTCACTTTCATTTAGAAAACGGCTTTGCCGAAGTGATCAATAGTTAAAAAAAATATATTTTTTCGCTTAATTCGTCTCAATTGAAGGCATTTTGTGTTGCATAAGGATAAGCCCTATTTATGAGATATATGGATGAATAGTGATCGTTAGTCGACTGCAAAAGGACCTTTAAACTTACATTGCACCGTCGAAAGTCGTGCACATCCGTAAGTATATCTCATTCAAACATAAGCATTTCCCAATACAAGCTGGGATTTCCTTCGCTACTTTTTAAGTAGCTTTTACTAAGTTTATTATATATATATATATATATATATATATATATATATATATATATATATATATATATATATATATATATATATATATATATATATATATATATATATATATATATATATATATATATATATATATATATATATATATATATATATATATATATATATATATATATATATATATATATATATATATATATTTCAAATTGAAATTATGTTAATCACTAAATAAATGAAATGATAAAATAATGAAAGGGCACTTATCTGGTCTGTGGTGACCAGGAGTGACTCCACGCCTTCTTCTTCTCCTCACTCAGTGTTTGCTGGTGCTTCCTGCTGTGGCACTAGAACCCGATCAAAATGGCAGTCTTTCACAGCGGCACACAACAATGCGAGACGAGAATGAATGCTGGAAAATAATAGGCGATTAGTGTTTCTTAAATATTAATGATTGTTATAAAATGTATATCAATATTTCGGCTCAGCCGTCGTCAAGATATGTGACATTTCTGAAATCGAACAATTCGTTGAAAATTTAAATTCAAGGAATCGAACAAAAAGAAATGGATTAATAATATTTTACACGATTTAGTTAAGGTACCGAAACCAACCGTGCAAAACGTTATTTTAAAATGAATGATAAAAATTAAAATAAAAAGCATTTGATGATTATGATAATATGATAAACCTTATTAATTTTGCCTATTGAGACCGGAACCTTTGCAAGCGCCTAAAATATAAATATAAGCCAATTCCCAAGATTTGACGTCCCTTTCTTGTGCATTATCACCAAGGCATTTTATTATTTTAACTTTAAAACATTGATCAAAAGATAAATTATGTGCCCTGGCATGCAAAGATATTGGGAGTTGGCTTTCATTTCCTACACTAGCCCTATGATTATTTAGTCTAATATTAAGTGGTGTTGTTGTTTCACCGATATAAAAGGCATCACAAGTCCTGCACAGAAGTTGATATACTATATTTTTTGAAATACAACTGCAATGAAAGGGAACCCTGTAACTATTAGTAGTATTTGGACTGGTTAAAAAAGGACTTAGATCTAACAGAGGACAAGTTTTACAACGTGGACGACCACAAGGTTGAAGACCATAAGTATTATTACCAATAGAGAAATTTTGATTATTTTTTGTTTTGTTTAATATTGATCTAATATTAGGTGGTCTGCGGAAAGATAAAATTGGCGGTGAATCTAAGAGATCCTTAGTGGATGCATCATTAGAAATGATGGGGAATAAATCAGATAATATATCTCGCAGTTTCTCAGCACCAGGAAAATAAGTGGTGCTAAGAAAGATTTTATTATTATTATTATTTTTATTTGAAGTAATTTTAGGTTTTGGTATATATTTTACTTCAGAGTTTAGAATATGTTTATCCAATAGAGGAGCAGGGTATTTTCTTTCAAGAAGAGATTGCTTTAGATTATTGAGATATTTATCTAAATTTTCTTTGTTGTTAACTAAACGGTGTCCGCGAATGGACATTGAATAGGGAATGGATCTCTTGGTGTGAAATGGATGACAGCTATCAAAGTGTAAATACTGTTCTTTATTTGTAGGTTTTATATGAATCGCGGTTTTAATTTTACCTTCGGAAATTGTTAAATCAACATCTAAGAAAGTAATTTGTGATTTAGAAATGGTATGAGTGAAATTCAAAGGGCCAAAATTATTTAGGTCGTCAAGAAAGGTTGTTAGAGTAGTTTAGTAATGATTTGGCCACACGGACAAACTACTAATCTTATATAAAATTACGATTTATATCTTATTTCATGGGAACGAGCAAATGAAGTATTTTATTTTTATTTTCATTTAATAGCTGGCTGATAGCGAGCCCAGCAATCGTATATCGTCCCTTTAAAGAGTGGATATATTCGAATTTCAAATCGAATTTTCGAAATGTCATTCCGCATTTAAGAGACGATTGATTGTGATTTTTTTCATTGTTTTTGCTTAAATTTGTCTTTAATAAAGACATTTTATTTTGGTTTGCAAAAGGATACGCTTTGTTTTTGAGATGTGGATGAAGGGTGATCGTTCGCTAGCGATAAAGGGATCCCATTAAACCTACAGTGTACCGTCGAAAGTGGTACTCATCCAAGAATACATCTCGTTTAAACAATTAGCATTTCCCAGTCCAGTCCGGGAAAACCTTCCAGCTATGTAAGTGGCTTTTATTATTTTTATTTTTTCATCAAAGTGTCATCCTTTAAACGAATTCTATAAAAAAAGATTTTACAAAAAACCAATCAAATATTAACAATATTATACAATTTTATCTTATGTTTTGAACTCTTGTAAATATCATATAGCCTTAAGTATAAACTTCTCGACCAGAAATTACGATTTATATCTTATTTCATGGGAACGAGCAAATGAAGTATTTTATTTTTATTTTCATTTAATAGCTGGCTGATAGCGAGCCCAGCAATCGTATATCGTCCCTTTAAAGAGTGGATATATTCGAATTTCAAATCGAATTTTCGAAATGTCATTCCGCATTTAAGAGACGATTGATTGTGATTTTTTTCATTGTTTTTGCTTAAATTTGTCTTTAATAAAGACATTTTATTTTGGTTTGCAAAAGGATACGCTTTGTTTTTGAGATGTGGATGAAGGGTGATCGTTCGCTAGCGATAAAGGGATCCCATTAAACCTACAGTGTACCGTCGAAAGTGGTACTCATCCAAGAATACATCTCGTTTAAACAATTAGCATTTCCCAGTCCAGTCCGGGAAAACCTTCCAGCTATGTAAGTGGCTTTTATTATTTTTATTTTTTCATCAAAGTGTCATCCTTTAAACGAATTCTATAAAAAAAGATTTTACAAAAAACCAATCAAATATTAACAATATTATACAAT
>OX155961.1:14860549-14861858 GCA_944548615.1 Micropterix aruncella
GTCCTCTCTGCAATGCTTAAACAGTGGAATGTTGAATCAGTTTATAGTATCCTCTCAGATAATGAATCGTGAATATACTCTATATGAGCCTGGAAGTAAGTGGCAATCAGCTGTTTAGGTATTCAATAGTGAGCTGTCCGTCCTCGCAACGTATCAAAGAAAATAATCGCTGTTTCAAAATCGGGACATGTTACTACAGTTCCCTTTCAAGAACGTAGAGCGGTTACAGTATATTTGTGCTAAACTCTACTAAATTCTGCCAGAGATGTTAACTGAACTTCGTAGAGGTAGCGCGATATGCCTATCACGATATTGCGAGTTCTCAAAGTGATAGAAATATAAAGAAAAGATTGAGTCATTAGACCACCAAGAAGAGATCGGAGCAGAAAAAGATCGACTTTTTGAACCATCCTCAATAGAGTAGTTATTTGGTACAATTTTTTCAGGAGTTCAAACCAGAGATACGGTCGCGGTTCCATACCTATGTCGTATTATCTCTTTAACCATTTATGCAGTAAAAGGAAAATTATATACAGTAAAAGGAAAGAAAATAAATTTACCTTATTATGATAAGAATTCATAAAAAAAAAAATGATAATATGACCAATAAACATGACCTAACGGTTTAAATTATTTTTTAAATATAAAATACTACTTTTTGTGACTTAAATATAAAAGTTAGACATATGCTGTCGCTGACTTTTTGTAGGCATTATCAAGCCCTACAACTTTTCTCTAGAACTTAATCATATATCTCATCGTTAAGGCAGCGTTAGTTAGAAACGTTTTCGTTCCACCGTTTTTTTCTCCGACTTACTTTGCAAATTCGACTACCACGAAAAAGTCTTTTTTATTTTTCGGATTAATATATAGCCTATGACACTCACAAATAACGTGGCTTTCTATTGGTAGAGGAATATTCAAAATCGGTTCAGTAGATCCAGAGATTACTTCCTACAACCTCACAAAACTTTATCTCTTTATAATATTAGTATAGATAACACAGATCTAAAAGATAATTGACCACGTTGATTAATAGAATTGAGTATGACAATTACTTCCTAATGGACAAGACGGTCGATAAAAACGATTAAAAATATACAAGTAGTAAAGCTTTTATTTACATAAAGTAGGACAATAAAAAACAAAATAACGTATTTACAAAACAACAACGATAGAGTACAAAACACAGCGATGGGACGAAGATTAAAAGAGAAATAAATATATCTATCTAGCTCAACGTTAGTATATTACTCTATTCGTATCGTACGATGGCGTTGAAGCCGCTGTGGCCACCGGCGACGTAGTC